>DWEJ01003490.1:0-10392 GCA_018245835.1 Mysoria sejanus stolli | reverse complement strand
CCATACTGTCTGGAAACAAATAGTACTCCTTTGCGCACCCCTGCAGTAAAATACAGGTGTTATTTTATTAAAGAATTTTTGTATAGCAAGTAAGACAATTTTTTTTATAATATTTTATAAAAGAACATCTACAACAATTAAACAAATGTTTATTGAATGGAAAGTAACTTTCAGGTTAGCACTAACAGCCAGTTAGTCAAGAACAGAATTAATGTCTATTTGTAGACGTCGTCTGCGGCGGAAGTTGAATTCTGTTTCGTATTATTTGGGACCGACCATCGCGGGCTCGCTCGAAACGCTTTGTTAAATGATTTGTTGCCAATGTCAATAGGTCAACTGATATAACTAATTTGAATTTGGAATTATTGGTTCGACAAATTCATTAACAAATTCTATTTTTGAATTTCATTTCTATTACGATAAAAGACTTTATTAAATTTTCTTAAATACTTACATCTGCTTACAAACCACCTGATTTCAAAGTTAGCTCGAAAAAAGCCTATGTTATGGTAGCCAGACGGCTGATAATTATATCTTACAGAGATTTTTTTATTATTTACATACAAACACAGAACTAAATGCTTGTGCTCATAACACAAATATTAGTTCAGGATGGTTATTAGCTTGTTATTTTATGAAAGTACCTGAAAAATACGTAGGGTGTCTGCGTTTTATTGTTGATTACTGTTCACAGGCAGCTGATATCTAAATTCAATGATTTTACTATCTACCCCACTCCCGTTGAATCCTTGATATCGGGTGCACCGTGTCATGTAACTCCTGTATCCTCAATACCACGCCTGTGACGGCACAGACAAAATGACAACTCAAGAGATATTTTCAATGAAGCTATAGAAAGATGGTGATAAAAAAATTTAATATAAAAATTCCTCATTCCCTCGCTGAGCCTTGGACGCTGCCGGTCAGATATTAAAAAAGCCAAGCAGTGATTTGAGATTATTACCAAATTAATATCCTAGTTTCGTATTTCACTATCAATTGTATCAACATGACATAATTTTTAATACTCGATAAAACCACATTATGAGAAACAAAATCTATTCTGCTAAAACGAAAATCTAGCAGTACACAGAGGCGATACTCAATCTGATAATTAAGATGTATTAAATCGATACATATAAAATACATACTTATTTAGTTTTCTTATGTCATTTTTATTAAGAAATATAACCGTGTCTAATATTTTTGTAATTTATTTGTAAAAATTCTTCCCTTCAAGTTATCATTTTTAAACGTAAAATATACCTAATGACGATGTAATGGAATACAATCATTCTATTCCTGCTTTAAATTTGGAAAGATTATTTAAATTTGGAAAGTATGTTGTTTTTTGTTCGTTAATAAGCGCAATGTGAAACGTAGTAATAGATGGCCATTTATGTTTTTAACCAAAATATTTGCAGTTAGACTAAGCTTTGTAAATCAATTTGCGTTATTTTCAGGAAAGGTTTATTAAGCTATTGCATAGCTTTTAACGCGGGCTTTGAGCGCGGCGACCGAATGAAGAAATACCGTAACGAAAATAAACCTAACACCCGCAATCCGACTGGCACAGCGGTGCGGCGTTTAAAACCGTTCATCGTCTAACTTCGTTTCAGTTCGGCAGACTTCGGCTTGGTATTTGTGTGCGTTCGACTAGACGTATGCGTGTAGACTGTACGAAGCTCGCACGAGCTGCTCCGAAACGTAAGCAGCTGTTTGTGAAAAAGTTTATAGATGTATAGGTATCTATTATCTATGTACAACAGTGAATAACGGTACCCGTAAAATTTGTTTATAATGTGTTTTAAATATGATTAAACAAAGTGCATTTATTAATGAAGAAAGTGATGAAAAAATAGTCAAATCAAAGAAAAAACTTGTATTAATATCAAAGAAAAAAATATATTGCATAAATATTATAATTGCATTGCAGTTCATAAAAAATGCTATGCAATAGCTTTACCCCCACAGTCCCCGAGTGCCACACATATTTTTTTTGTTTATTATATCTTGCGTTATATGGAATTTCGTCAAGCTAGGGTCAAAAAAATTTGGAACATTAGAATGGTCCAATTTAAAAAAGATAAAAAAACGAAAAAAATATGTCGAAAAAATGCTCTGCAATCCCGATGAATATTATATAATATTGTAGACCATCTTTTATTCAAGTAATATAATGAACGAGTAAAGTTTTTGGACACTTCGACGTTTGCAGAAAGTAAGCACTTCCATCTTTAGAGGGTTGGTGCTCGATTTGATAACTCGATGAATAAATTACAGAGCGGAATCTAGTGGAGTGTGTAAGTAAAGGGTGGCTAATTGAGCCTGCGAAGTTTCTAACAATGCCGACCGCAACTTTGTCTGGAGGGATAGGAGATTGAAAGTCTACTCAGTAACTTGCAGGTCCAACATAACTAATAGCTGGCATACCGCGGTATGACGCGGCCTGCCTTGGCATAACTAAATGCCCTTACTGGCAGCAGCGTGGGCGGTGCGAGAAACTGGGTCCCAACTTATGCCCAGCGTGGGGATTATGAGCATCACCTCTCAAGGACTATGTCCAGCAGTGTACTGTAATAGGCTGATGATGATGCTAAAACTAATATTGTATAATATCACTTATTTGTCACACCAAGCCCCTTACGGCAACGAAATGCCAAATATCTCCAACCTTACAGATCAACCTTACAGAACATGGTTCTTTTAAGTTCATAACCCTCTTCATACAAATTAATACACGAGTGTTTCACGAACTTTCTAGAATTATCACCAGATTCTTTTGAGCGCGCATTAAACATTAGTTTGTAGTTACAGAACTAAAAGGCTAAATTAGTTAAATAACGGTCTACATGGACCATCTCGGTACCCTTATTTATTATTTATTTAACAATATAATATTATATTAGCTTTTACCTGCCCGCTTCGCGAGCATTTATAAACTGAATAATGATTATTATTATTAAATAAATTTGTAAATTTTGATTTGTAGATTGTGCTATGTCTCCATAGACATTTTAAAAAGAAACTTATATCAAAAACAAAATCTTTCTAAATACGAGTACCTATACATATATTATGGTTAAGATCGATTAATTTGTTCTTAAGTTGTAGAAACACACACAGACAGAAAGAGATATAACAATTCCAAAAATTATGAAATTCGGATTGAAAATTTATGACAAAATTTTACGAAAAAATTGCATGTACTAACCGTGCCAGAGCCTAAAGATTTATGTGAAGTATCATCACGCCTATAATGCCCGACGACGTACTCTTACGTTTCATTACCTAGTTTCACATTCCATCATGGAATAGGTAGTGAATCATTACAAAATCCTGTAGTACCTGGACCCGAGAATGGAACCCAAAACCTCTTGATCATCAACCGCGCGTGCTACCACTCGAGCAACGAGACAGCCAGTTAACGTATTAACGTTGTTTTTTATTATTTTATATCTATCTTGTTATAGTGGAATTTTAAATATTTTTTGACAATATTTTTTACGTTATATGTATATTCATACTTGGTCATTCTTGATATTTGCTGTTTGTCAACTATTTTTTCAAAGTTATAAGTAAACGTTTAAAGAAATTAAATAAAAATAAACTTCAGTATGTACCTACATATATTATAATAAATGTAACTCTCTCGGCATCGGTCGACGTGAAGCTTTACTCAAAGCTTATGCCATGAAAAGATGGAGGAGTTAAACATTAGTTTTAAAACTTCATATTACTTTGTAACAAACTGCATTCAACTTGAACGGGGGGAATAACTTTAAACTGTCTTCATGAACATGGAAACAAAAATAAAAGGATAATGCAGATATGCCAATAGGATAAATAGTCTTTTTTTTAACTTCACGCCTGTAATCCCCGAAGAGGTAGGCAGAGGAATGCAGGACACTCCCACGTCTCACCGCATACGTTTTTATGTCCCACTATGGAATAGGTGGTGAGTCTATCGCCATCTATCGGGCACATATCCAGACTCCGAACCACTCCTAGAATTTTAATTTGATTTAGATTTTCTAGAAATTTTTCTAGAAATATTCTAAATCAGAAAATTTCTAAATTAAAAAAATTCTTTTGTAGTGTTCGACCCAGGAATCGAACCCAGGACCTCCCGATTGGCAGTAGCACTTGCAACCAACACGACCAACGAGGCAGTCAATTAAATTGAAACATGATAACGTCATTCGACGGATTGTAAATAATCAGTACCAATAAAGGCTAATTAAAGGAACATTTAATAATATTATGCAGAAATCGGAATCAGAAATATATTTTAAAGTTTCTGAATTTTCTATTGTTAACATGCAAATCACTTTTCGTTTGAGACGTTTTATGACTGTAGCACGAATATTAAGGTTTTAGATTTTAATGAATGGATTAAAGTATATTGATGAATTTTTAAATTTATGATGAACGATTTGATTAAGATGGTGCAAAGTGTCGTTTTTAACTACTATATAGTTGTAAAAAAGTAATATATACTTGGATAATAATCCTCACGTAATTCTCTATGAAACCAATATCGGTAATTTCTCGTAAAAATGTTATATTTTGGACCAAAAAATACACCTTAGAGTTGGATGTTTGTGAAAAATTGGTACATTTATATTTGCGTGATAAGGAACATAAAAAGGAAAAAGTATGTTATAATGCGACGTGATATTTAGCTCAATCTAATCTAACAATCTAACCTGAAGCTGTTGACAACTACTAAAAATTGAAAAGCTCGAATGGATTGCGAAGCATGTAACATTGCCCTAAGGTGAGTAAATAAAATGTAGCGACTGGTGCTGGGACGGATTCTTTTTTCATTGCTCGTCTGATATATTCCAGCGACACGGAAGAGGTTTTTACAAAATAACCCCACTGTTTTATATCGCTAAAATGTTTGTCCCCCGTTTAAATTTCCACATTTTCATTGTGCTCGCGAACGTTTTATGTAAATGCAGTTTTTTTTCACTGTTAATGTTTTTTTATAACGTTTAGTGACATTTCCATTACTTTTGTTTGACTAAGGTTTAAAATGTCTGACTGCTATTACCAGATTTGCAGTCGATTGTATCTTTAAAAAATCTCTTTCATGAGCAAAACACAGCGTTCACGTTTTAAGTTCAATTTAGTATTATGCAAGGTACACATACTTATTAAGAAGAAAAACTCTTATTTTCTTACAGTTAGACTTTAATATTAAAACTTAATACTTATATTTTTTAATTCATCAAAAAGGAAATAAACTTCCAAATTCATTTTATACATACAAACATATTAATTATTCTGGGTCTTCTTTTGTTAGTACAATCGACGTTGGTGAATTAAATAAAAAATCACGAACCCGGCTAACGTGAGGGCCGTGCTATCTTTGGGCTTTCCCACTTTCTGATTCACAATACCTCAACAAATGTAATCCGAAGAAAGCTTTCTACGAAACTCTCCGTAATTTGTATTTTGATTGAGATCTTTTATAATAGCAATGATATTGAATTTATATTATTTATTATGTATATTAGTTCTTTGCTATGAAAAATTTTAATGTGTTAAAGTTTTTTCAAGCATTCATTCTGAGGTTTTCAAGAATTTTTTAAAAATTAAAATTTTTTTTTTATTTTGAAACACAACAAACCGAGTATACGAGTATTAACATATTTATCAAAATTGTTATAGTAACAGTTAGTTATATATGTCATAATATATTAGGTATTCTGTTTTTACACTGCTTTTATCGTTTATATTAACGATACAATAAGTATTTTCTTATCTAGAATATCTTAACTGGTTAGTACGTCGTTAATAAAGCGTTGTAAATGTTAATCATTAAAACATCATAAATAATATTAAGAGCATTATGAACAAGTCGAATGAGTCGAAATTGGAAGAGCATGCTTGAGAGAAAATGAATAGCAGTCTCTAATTCGGATCTAATCCTATTACTGAACGTTGCCGCAAAATGGTTTATTTAGTAAACGAAATTGACAAGCATTACCAGGGATCCGCTACAGAGTGAGCTAATGATATTCACCTTCTCGGAAAATCGCTTCCAACGCCGGCTTGTCCGACCGCGAACTACCAGGCGAGTGTTCTAGGATACAAGACCGAAAAAAACGATGTGGTAAACTAATTCAGTAGTGTTTTCAACACATTCTATGGAGAAAATGAGGTATTTCATATGCAATTCATTCGAGTTATATCTATATGAAATAAGTACATAAAAAAATCTTGACGTAATCATACATTATGTATGTATGAGTATATTTAAAATGAGTAAATTAAAACCTTATTTGTGAATGTCTTCGTTGTGTCGCTAGACTTATTTTTAATACTCTATCATTTTTAAAATTTATTTTATGTTACCTATATGCTTATTTTAGTATCTTCTTGCGGTAGATGGTAATTTGATGACGCATTTTAAATATTTATTAGTACTACTTATCTTATCTACTTCGATACCATATTAGTAGTCTTAACTGTCATCGACTGCATCAGCTGAAACGATGATTATGATCATCTATCGTCGATTGTAGTAGCTCACCTTCCAATTCTTTATATTAATTATTCTCGTGTAGTTCGCTGAATGATGGTGGTAGGAAGCATTCTTTATTATGTACCTACACTCTGCCGAAAATTGTAGCGAGAGCTCCATAGGGCGTTGCTATGGTAACAGAGGAAGGCTCATGTGGGCTCCAAACTTTAAATTGTATTACCGTTGTACCGCGCGAGTGTCTTCAGAATCCAATGCAGGTTTTACCGCGGGAAGAACTTTCACAGCGCTTTATTTTTTCTTTATTATTATACAATTGTCTGTTTGTTAAGCATGCAATTTAAAAACGAGTTAGCTTTTCAATACCTTATAAGTTTACCAACCCCCAATTTTTTTAAGTTTAGATGCTTTGCTATTACTGTTGAAATATTAAGATGTACCTACGTAATTATGTACAATGTTGACCATAAATAACAGTGACGATTTTTATAAAATTATAAGCCCGAGTAGCATGGAATTGACGCTTGTTTTAATACTCAGGGACAAGATCAAAGATACTTGAAATGCTTTTACATGAAGAAGCACAATGCACAAGTAATCAAATCTGAGGGACCCTTTTTGTCCAAACGGAATAGGAATTGGAGATCCATTGATGGAAATGCGATATATATGCTGGATATCGGCGTAATAGATTGCATGGGAGATTTTTGTGAAATACATTCCTGTGGAGAAATTTATTACGTTAGAACCGTATTTGTGATGGGTTAGGTAAGAAAACCTAAGGATGAGAAGAAATATAAAAAATTGCGAGGAATGTAGATGCTCCGTAATAAGTAGATGCTTGTCTCTTAATGGTGTTATAAGAAAAATAACTGAAGCTCATTCAGCAAACTTATTTACATTATCCGGCCTACAACTCTTATAATTATAATAATAAATAGATATGACAAATGTAATTAAACTAGGCTGTTAGTATGTTTCAAACAGCAGTCTCGGGCTGAACCCAAATTAAAGGGCGTATTGCGCCCAGCCGTGTGATGTAATAAGGGACTTAATAGGAAGGAATTTAATAATCAGAAATTTCTGTGATACAAATCTGCTTTTGCAAACTTTGAAACTACTTAGGTTAAATCACTTAAGAATTGTATCAGAACTATCAAACTATTTTAACTGCATAGCAATGTATGTATATTTTATTTTTTTCCAAGATCCCAATGTCTTAAATATTGTTTTTATATGAAGCGAATGGATCTATTATTGGGAGGATGTACTATGATAACAGAAATAATTTCAGTACGAGGGAGACTTGACTGGAGAGGTGCTCGAATTCCGGTATAAACAAGCCCATTACTATCAGAACTATGGCCCATAGATTGTGTTAATGCGCTTATACGATGTTTTTGGCGGTAAAACCTACTGGATCGTTGTTGGACGAAAATAAACAATCATTTGTTATTGTGCTACTTCCAACTACTTTCACGGAACTTTCCACACATGTTGTCGCATTGTTGTATGTAGTTACACATTTTTATACTGAATTAATGCAGTTGGAAATGTTTTAAATATTTTATTTGTATTCTTAGAATTTATTTTGTATGGCAATAGGCTTACTCAAAATTCCATAGTGGGACGTAAACATAACTGGTATAACGTGGGAGCGTACTACACCCTCTGCTTGCCTCTTCGGGGATTACAGGTGTGATGTTACGTTTTGCCCATGTTATTTTCATAGTAAAGTAACATGAATTAATAATAATTAATGAGTCACGGTAATGATAATAACACATGAATTTCATTAAAATTACACTCCTTCTAATCATCAATTGTTATTTTCCATTATTATTTCCTTGTTTTTCGTTACAAATAATTATATTTAAATATAAATGCATTTGCTAAATTAAAGCATTCCTGATTACGTTTAATAACTCTAAAATTGTTGCTATTGTTTAAGGCGAATTACGTGATTATGAGTGTAATTAAAAATTTACCGAAACGCAGGTTCTTAAAACACTTATCTACTTTCGTGTTCTAAAAGCCATTCGTAATTAAATATGAATACAAATATATAAGTATAAGTACAATCCATTTGATATGTTAACTTAATACTCGGTATGTCTCTTATAATATAAACTGTTTAGCATTTACGAGTATTAATTTTAAAGTCGTATTTGCTGATTCAAATTTTAGCATCCATATTACTCGTATATCTTGCAATATTCGATATTCTTTAAACGTAGATTGTAGGTAAGATATCTATACATTGCATTTATTTTCTTTGTTACTTATTTTCTTTCGATTTACTTATTTACTTTGCTGTAATGAGTAGACTGTCTTACATATCTGACGTTTCCAGTTACCCTATCCGATATACTCCGCTATTGATCAACACATACATCTTACTTATAATGTTGTAAATTGAGTCCAATATTGAAGAATACTAATTGTGTAATCTGTAACAGCTGTTTCTTTTTTTAGTTTTACTGAGCACATTACTCAGCAGTGTTATAAAAGTAAAGTTGCAACTGCTGACGCTTTGATTCAAGATCGGCGTTCTTAATTTGCTCTATCCTCTAAATAATATAGGTATGCAATAAAGGCATCGACATAAGCGGACAAATGAACCCGGCCCGGATATAACGCAAGGATAACCGGCGCGTGCTAGTCCATAGACGGATATCCGTCGGCGTGGGCAACACTAATTGCTTGGCGGCCGGCCGGTGGATTAGGGCGACCATCGATTTGTCGGAGCGCCTGTTAGCGAGTGTACACATCTACATATTTGTGTTTGCGTACTGTTGTGTTTTATTTTTATATTGCCTAGTTTAGATTAACTGGTATTTAATAAATGGCCAGCGTGGTGATTGTAGGTATAATTCTTCAGGGGAAGCCTGTCCAGCAGTGGACTACAATAGACTGATATTCATAATGAAGTAATCATAAATTGAATTGTTCTTAAATGTGTATTAAATTGAAGACCAACTATGGTAATTTGTCTTACTAGTAACAACACCTCTTAAGTGGAAATCTCGATTTGTGTATATTATTATTAATTTCAGAAACAAGATTTCAAATACAGAAAAAAGGTTCTCTATATTACTATAGTCATATATCTTTCTTTAAGACTAAAACTTACTTATTCTCAAATAAATATGTCGCAAAATGCATAAAATTGAAACGACTAATTTACTAAATTTCAAAATCGCGTTCGATTATTTGACCTGAATGGTAAGGCACGAGCAGTACATGCCTTGTGTCGCGCGGTATCCGAACGCAGACATGTGACACGTCAGAGTGGGCAGCAGGTCGGACGTCCGACGGCACTAATTGCCCGGCACGACCGGCGCTCTGGATTAGACCCATCGTTGATATGCAAGAGGGCCTGTTAGCGAGCCACGATCGATCCGCCATTGATGCGAAGTGAAATTGTAGTGCCCTTTGGACTCGTCAATGGGAACATAGTACCTGGAATAGAGAATGGTTTTTGGCTTGTGAGTAATGGAGGTGACTATTGAAGGAGTAAAAATTTTATTGACGTGATATATGACGTGTTGTCATTTATTAGTTACTCTTTGCTTACTGTTTTAGTTAGGTAAATAGTTTTCTTCTTGCTCATTATTTTAGCAATAGTAATAGTAGTTAATATTCACTCACCGCTAAATAATTATTGTGAAAAAGAAACTTTTATGTCTAAACATTTTTATACAGGGTGTATACCTTCGTACGACAAATAATTTAACCACAAGTTCTACTCCATCCTTATAACATGTTGCAAATTTTAAAAACACTTAAAATCAAATTTAATTTTTTTTTTTAAACAAATTAAATAATAAATAATGGGGTAAAAAATAGAACGACATTTGTACACATCAGTTCAGTCACCTTTGATAAGAGTGCATAAT
>DWEJ01003489.1:0-10392 GCA_018245835.1 Mysoria sejanus stolli | reverse complement strand
GTTCGACCCGGGAATCGAACCTGGGACCTCCCAATCGGCAGTCGCACTTGCAACCAATACGACCAACGAGGCAGTTAATATTAATCTAATATAATATCATAATTAGCATTGAAAATTTTGCTGTCCAAAATGTTTCTGTTTACAGTGAAAACGTATAATGCAATTGTCTGCCACGCTGACCCAGTGCGAATCGGGAGATTCTGTCAAATTAATACCTCCTTTGGATCGAGTTTTTAAATTAAGTAGGTACTAAGTAAATGTAAAAGAGTTTTGTACACAAAAACTACTAGCTATTTCCTTGAAGGGAGAGATCAGGCGATGGGAATTCTTTAACGGAGGATCACTAATGTTCTTGGATGTTTTCCTATTTTGATAACCATGTTAAGCAGTTCGTTTCAGATAATACCCGTATTATTTGATAATTGTCCCATCAAAGACCTTATGATCACATTTTGACATATTTTTATTTTATAATTAATTGTCAAAGATCAGAATTATTATTTATATAGCCAAATTTAAGTTGACTTATCATAATATATATATTAAACACGAAGATAAGTACATCATGCTTACTACGCGCATATAAAAAAAATCATAACCATCTTACTGCTTGATTACTGAAATAATTTTATTTAATTTCACCATTAAATCCAAGTAACAATCGCACTTTTCCAAGTTCTTGTGGTTTGCTGTCCTGGTTTAACTCCTTGATTCCAGATGTAAATCGCAACATCATTATATCGTCTGGACGCAGGAACTAAATGGAAAGTAATGATTAAGGGGTTGGATGAGCCTGCAATTATTAGTGTTAAGAATGTGCAAGACACACTAACGACCAAAAATTAAGGAATAAATAGACACGGTATATATGTATGCTTGTACGCGTATACGAACTATGATTACTCATTTCAGACTCGCGGCACGATCTTTTTTCACAGCTCAATTACAGACAATGTATTTGACATTATCCACTTAACTACGTGATTGGGATCACCAAATTTTAATTATTATCTATTAGTATAGCAGTAATCGTAGACTTTGAAAAAAACACTAATCTAAATATCTAAATCTGCTACTGATTTTAAAAAACAGCATAGGGACTTCGTTGAAACGCAATTTTGGACAGACTATTTCAGGCACAAAGTTTTTTTATTACATTTTAAACTTATCTTAAGTGTTAGCCTGTTTTCAGATGCCAGCATTTCGTCCGCTGCTGTCTAATCTAAAGCGCAAAGGCGTCATGAGGTACACCACACATGCCGAAAAATTCAGCGCTGATTTGGCAATCAAACTCTGTTCGCGTGGTAATATCATGTAAGAAATTTCAAAACTACTTTGTACTTGTTCCTTACTATGTGAAGGTAATACGTCGCTCTTCAGTCCTACTAAGCTGGCGGAGGCGCGAGCCGTGCGCCTGTCGCAGTACAAACTCATTTATTAGCACGTGACTCGTAAGTGGCATGAATTTAAATGGTACATTACGGAGTTCCACGCCTTATGCTTGCCAGAAGCCTTATGAATGTTGAGTTTTTTTTGCAAAGATTTTCAGTAAACACGAGAAAATATGAATATGATTAGAATATTAATGTACAGAATAAAAAAAATTCAATTTGACTTACTGAACTTACTGTATCTGCCGCGCGCGAGATTGGCAAAATGAAAAACATATGTAGTCAACTTAAAAACTTTAATTCCAATTGAAGTCAGTGGACGTGACAATATAACTTTACAAGAAAATCAAATTATAAATAAACCTGAACTATTAAGTAAAAACACAAACGTAACTTCACGCCTGTAATCCCCGAAGAGGTAGTCAGAGGAATGAAGAACATTCCCACGTTTCACCAGTTACATTTAAGTCCCACTATGGAATAGGTGGTGAGCCTATTGCCATTCGTCGGGCATATATCGACTCCGAACCCATACTAGAATTTTAATTTAAATTGTCTAGAAAATTTCTAAATTAGAAAAACTCTTTTGTAATGTTCGACCCGGGAATCGAACCCGGGACCTCCCGATCGGCAGTCGCACTTGCAACCAACACGACCAACGAGGCAGTCGAAGAATAAAACTACAGAATCGCACCTATATTTAAATTTATCAAATAATATTATTAAAGGAACAACAGTTCCATTCTTTAAGAAAAGTATCTTGTTCTTATATAACGAATTTACACCTGTTATCATTTGTTCAAATATTAAGGTAATATTCGTCAACAGCCTATTTCACTCCACTGCCAGATATATACCTGACCAGAGTGATTATGTCCATAAACACCACGCTGGGCATGTGCGATGGGAATCACAGAGCACTGCTTCTCGGGTACGTAATAGACGTAATATTCACTTAAATCAATTTTACCCAAATTGTCACAAACGCAACATAATTGAGTGCCTGAGTTAATAGAGAGTTGGTTCCAAACATCCAAACGTAATACGCTTACGACACAAACTCCAATTACCCCTTCAATATAGACTGGGCCACGCATCCAATTACGGCCGGAAAAAACGAAGTGCGCAGACAATGGACGTAATAAAACCGGCGGGCGGCGGGCGGCTGAGCCGCGCTCTCATAGCGCGCGGCTTGTTGCGACTGCGACTTGCGACTGCGACGTGGTCGCATAGTGTGGTATGACACCGGTGGTATGACAGTTGAACACGTGATATCAGCAGTTGTTTAGAGTCATCTACGACAAATAATACCTAATTGAATAAATGATTATTGTTATCAAACTTCACATGAGCATTATTTCTCAAGCACACCTATTTATAGAAGAATCAGATACTCGTAAATCTTTGAAACCCATGAAAATAGAAACGTAACTTCACGCCTGTAATGCCCGAAGAGGTAGACAGAGGAACGCAGAACATTCCCTCGTTTCACCGGTTACGTTTACGTCCCACTATGGTGGTGAGCCTATTGCCATGCATCGGGCACATATCCAGACTCCGAACTACTACTAGAATTCTAATTTAGATTTTCTAGAAGAAAATTTCTGATTAGAAAATTTTTGTAGTGTTCGACCCGGGAATCGAACCCGGGACCCCCCGATCGGCAGTCGCACTTGTAACCGACACGACCAACGAGGCACTACTAGAAAATAAACAATAATAGATTTACTCAAAAATAGTAATCTTAAGAATTATTTTCATGAGTCCTTCGGACCCTAGTGATAAATGAATAATCATAAATCAATAACAATATTTGAGCACTGATTATGATGTAATTATAATGTTTGTTATCTACTGACTAAACCTATGATAATTATAATACCAATAATACAATAATTAATTATTATTGAAAACACAAGGAGAAAACTACGTGTAGTTATACAATATGATGTAGAGTTTCAGTTTACTTGGTCGGACGAATCAGTCGCCGCATCGCATAGTAGAGCGTGGCGCGGCCAAGCGAGCGTGGCGCGGCCGAGCGCGGTCGCGAGAGCCACACTGTCGCACTTTGCCAAAATATCTTATTTATTGGCGGTTACATTGAAATGTTGACTCGTTTGTGTCTCTACTTTGTTTTAATAAAGTTTACGCGCCATAGTACATTACAATCAATATCTCATTGATAATAGGTACGTTTAATATCTCATATGGACTTATGGTATTTATCTGGGGTTGTACCAGTCAAAGTAACAGACAGATTATTCAACGTTTTCAAAACAAAGTAGGTACTAAGGAACGTCGTGAACGTCGAACGTGAACATCGAGGCCATCCAGCTCCTCAACTCCACGGACATAGTGAGGCACCAGTGTCTGCCCCTTAATAGAGACAACAAGAAATGTGTTATTGGACCTATTCTTAGCTAAAGTCTATTTAGCTATTTAGAATTACATTACTCATTTGCCTTGTAGGGTAGATCGTATTTTTGAAAAGAGGAAAAAAAATAGATTCGCTACGTTAATGAGTAGCACGAATGCCTATCGGGTCCCAGATAATGTTATTAACTACTCAAATTACATCAGGTGTAGCCGGGTCCTAATTTTATTTAGAAAAGGGAAGATAAATTTATATGTTACAAATTCTTGACCATTACAATCCCACACGATCAGGCGCGAAGCTTGTTTTTCAGCACCTCCTCCTGTCCTTATATCATACATACATGTGTCATGCACCTTACTCTACAATAAATTTTTAAAGTAATTTGCCTTATAAATATCTTTCGTTAATCTACGGTAATTTCTTTTTCACGAGACCAAGTCGTCCGAGCATCGGTTAATTTCTACAGTTTAAAAAAAACAGAGTGAGACGGTTCAATATCTGTTTCGAGGCGTAGAAAAAATATATCCTTTGACCTTATGTCGGGGCACCAGGATGTTGAGAACTGACTAAACCCTGGATGATAGATGTATGCCGTAGCCTGTCATATATGCCTGTCGATATATGCTTGTCGATATATATGCCAGGTAAACAGTAAAGTTAGATAAGATCATGATCACGATCACTTAGTAGAAAATAAAACACACAATTTGACATAAAATTGTGTGTATTGAAGTAAATTGTGTGTATTATAATAGATAAATGCATAATATGTTATAAATTGGTGGCGGAAATATACAGACAACGCCGACACGCGTCGAGCATTCTTGTTTTCGGTACAATTAACGTTCCTTCGTTTTGGAGCTGACGAACTGTTGCCGATTTTGACAGCGGTTTGAGAACATCCGCCCGTCCGTCCGCCGCGCGAGCTGCGGCCGCGTGGTTTGTAACACTACGAGTATACATGTTATAAATACACTAAAGTTAAATCGTAACATCAGAATGAACGAGGAGCTAGACAGAGGAGTGTAGTACATTCCCACGCTTTACTGCTGCATACATCCCGGAAACATTCCGACTGCCAGCAACTTTTACAGTTTTACTTAGAAGAATAAGTTAGAAAAATGCAATAGTACCCGAGATGATAATTAAACCCGGGACCTTTCGGTCGGCAGACGCGCTTGACACCACGCGAGGCAGTGCACGCACTAACATCAAAACATACGTAGCGACTGTGCCCACGGGCTCTACTCGTGCTTTTGCCTGCTGCGACCTGACTGTTATTGCAGCACTAAATTTCCACAGTACCAGGGATGTTATGGGTATGAAATTTCGGATAAGGATTGGATACAGATATAGGAATATTATATATATCGGATTAGGATACGGATACGGATATGAAAATATTTCGGAGTATCCGATAGTTTCCGATAATTTATGTTATGAATATAGGGACCGATCAAAAACAACTTGTCATAGCGTGTTTCATTTAGACTCTGCCACTATTCGAATTTATCCGAAACTTTATATAACCCAATTTTTTTATACCGAACATACCGAACTTTTATGTTATTTATTATTTTTATATATATTTTTTTATACCGAACATACCGAACTTTTATTAAACCGAACTTTTATATAACGGTTACGGTTACGGATATATTTTTACATAGGATATCCGATATCCGTGTCGGTCACGGAGCTCCTTAACACCCCTGCACAGTAGTCACGTAGGTCCGTGCTGAGTCCGGAGTGGGGCGAGTGATGGTGGTCACCGCGCCATCGTTTGCCTGTATGTGTGTTCAAGTTGAGCACGAATCCCCTTATGAAAGCAATCTATTAAGGCGACAATGTACGCACTGTCCAAGTTCTGGTTAGCAGACTAGATTCGCTTTAAAGAATATAACCGAAAATGTTTAAACGTGTAGGTTGCCTGTCGAAGCTGTTCTAGATTTAGGTATATACTAAACTAGATGTGCTCGCGGCTTCGCCCGCGTGGAAATCAGTGTGTCACAAAGTTTTTCCCGCGTAAATAACGACCTCGTCGAAATTCTAGGATGAAAAGTAGCATATATGTTGCTCCACAGAGAAAAGATGAGCAGGCGAGCTAGAGGTAGAGCTGAGGATCTCAACGCGGATACCAGTTCGGCAGATTTTGGACAATTCACATAATATGTTTATAAATTTGACTTTATTATTTTGATTTATAAATTTAAACTGAAATACAAGTATATTGTAAGTAAGTATATTGTATACAAAGGGTGCATCTGGCCGGAACTTGAGCTGGCACACTGCCGCAACTCTGGACTATTTCATTTATATTTATTGCATATGATTTAAACGTAACATCACGCCTGTAATCACCGAAGATATAAGTAGAGTTGTTTAGTACACTCCCACGTGTAACGTTCACGTCCCACTATGGAATAGGTGGTGAGCCTATTGCCATGCTTCGGGCACATATCCAGACTCCGAACCATTGCTAGAAAATCTAAAATAGAAAATTTTTCGTGATCGACCCGGGAATCGAACCCGGGACCTCTCGATCAGCAGTCACACTTACACCAGCACGACCAACGAGGCAGTTTTATTTGTAAATATAAATTTATTTTAATTAAGGTAATATAACATTACATTTACGAAGCGATTAGACGAGAAATACGGTTCCTAGTTAATATAACAATAATGTGGGTATTTGTAACAGCACCTTGGCTAACCGATTATCTAAGGAAGCCAAGATGTTGGTCAAATTATATACTACCGTTATGCCTTGACTAGTTTTACTAAATAGTACCTATGTAGTATAGCTATGTGGAAATATGTATTGTAAATTTAATGGGGGTGACATAGTCACTGTGTGACAAAACCCCTTTCAAATAAAAAACAAAAAAAATAACTTTACATTTTATTTGTTAACATACAACTTTGTCCACAACAAATAGTGGGCAGTGTTTTTTAATTATAATTATATATTATTGATCGATGTAAAGTAGTCTATCTATAGTAATTAAAGATTTTATTTAGTTCATATTTTGTTTAATAAATATAAATCTTTTAATTATAAAATTATTGCTTTGTTAAGTATAATAGTAGGGTCTGTTATAACAATTTAGATAATATTCATATTTCACATTCATGAATTATCTAAATTGAATAATATATGCTATAAAATAATATGCTGAATACTGTCTAACTAAGCATCAATTACCGTTTTTAATACGTTGCGAACGTGCGAATCAGGCGCTAATAAAGCTATTACTATAAATATAAAATAAGAAAAATATGTAGTTGTCCAAATCATTATAAAATTGAACCAGTATTAAAAACAAAGTCGTTGAAAACAAAAAAAACAGCTTACTGCAAATATTACAAAATGTATATATACTCATAAAATCTTATTTTTGAACAGGTATTTTTATTTAAATAATTGAATTTTTAACAAAACAATTGTATTAGTCTCTTACAATAATAGGAATTGTTTTTTAATATCTCTTTATATTTCATTAAAAACTGTATTACCATTTATTTTGACATATTAAAATTTATTAACTTTAAAATTTTATCAAATTAAATAAACATAAAAATAACTTACACCAAATTATTGATGAGACGTGGAAAACTCAAGCACAATTGTCTACTTTATTAGATCTATACTTGAAACGGTTGATTATTAATTCGATTATTCTAAATTCAAATTTGTCAACGGTTATCGTCACACGCGTGCGCGTATTGCGAAGCAGCAGAAGCACTGAAAAGACGAATCCAGTGCTGCTTGTATTTAGCGGAAGTTAAAATAACGCGTCAGCACGCACTGATATTATATACACATTATGCAAAGAAAATCACTACACATATATACTCGTGTCGTTCTACGATTAGGATGGAATCGTTTTAGTTAAGTGTGTGGATTGTGCATAAAATTATAGGTAATTAGTGAAATAAAAGTACATATAGTATTTCAAAATGAATATTTATTAGATTATAATGTATAGAGTAAAAGAAATCAACAAGTACAATAGCTTTGTATCAAACTTGACCCGAATTATGGGTGTGTGTGCATCCTTATAAATAAACTTATAAAAATAAACTTATTTTAATAATGTTACATTATAGTCATTATTATATTTTTTTGGAAGTTAATAAAAGTCATTTTAAAGTCAAATATTTCTACATGAGATTCACGAAACATAATAGACAAGTCATAACAAAAAACTCAAATAAAATACTTAATCAAAAACGTATAGTTTTGATTTAGATATAAAAAAAACATATACTGTTTAACGTTAGTAATGTATGTTTCCATAAAAAAGTACCTTCGTCTTTTGTAATCAGTCAACATCAACCTTGAATCTATCATTAAATCGTTTAAGTAATATTTAATGTATATAATTGATAAAGCATCAATCAAGGTTACAAATATCAACATTAACATATTGAGAACATCACAAAAACTACTACCTATTTGTATAAATAATATCAGTATCAGCTTGGTACTTTGATAGCGGCTACTTCTCTTAAAAATAGATTTTTTAACAATTTTCACAAATAAAGCCAACAATCCTTGCATACTGTATATTTTATCCATTGTATTGTTTACGAAACAATATTTTTATTGAAATAGAAAACAAAAATATTCTTTATCTTTTGCTTTTGAAAGAGAAAATATTTTAATGCCTTTTAGTTACCTTTCGTCCATTTGCTTGCAGTTAATTGCTAGCTATGCCTCTTGACTTTCATTAAAAGTGAAGAACAGAACTTCCTGAACTAAAGTGAATGATTACAGCTACGTTTAATTTCAGTCTTTTAGGACATGATTCGCTTATACAAATGGCTCTTGCAGCAGCTCGTTTATTTCTGTCCTGCCCAATAAGAATTAATGTTTTGATAACTTGTTCCGTAACAGGCGTTATTTCAGGTTTGTTTGTTATATAATTTCGAGGCATATTTTCGTGCTTTGTGACTCGGGGGGACAAGTATGTGCATGCGTCCACTTACCCGCGTACACTCTCCGCGAATACACAAGACTCAATGTGATAACCACTAATTCGAAGTACCGAATATAACTCTGAATTACACACATGAATTTCTATACAGAAATTCATGTGTGTAATTCAGTATTTTTTTTGTATCAGCATGTGCTTATACAAGCACATGCTGATACAAAAAAACTACTAATATTGATGATAGGTTAATTCCAAGATCTATATGTTATTATCATATTTTCACATTCAATATTCACATTCATATTGAGTTCGAAGTACCGAATATAACTCTGAATTATACACATGAATTTCTGTATAAGCACATGCTGATACCAAAAATATACTAATATTGATGATAATTAATTCCAAGATCTACATGTTATTATGCTATTTTCACATACATATTCCTCCGTAATTTCGACATAAGCCATGTGGACCATGTATTTCGTTCTTTCCAACTTACTCCATCATATTACGGTACCATTGATAAGAAGCACTAGCATATTTTTTTATTCATATTTTCAGTATGGTGTTTCAGCGGGTTTCCTGGCGAGCCTGGGTAATTCCGCCTGAAAACCCAAACATTCATTTCCATCCATTTTTATACCGTCTCAATAAATAACAATGATGACATAATTATGAAAACTTTAATATTCCCGGAAAATTGCCACGCGATTGAAAATTATCTTTTATAATCGGAGTTACTGATTTACAAATTCTTTAAAGTATTAAAAAAAATTGCTATACTCAAGTAAACACGTCAAGTGGAACCGTCGTCGACGGAAAGGAATAAACTAATTCATGAATTTAAATTATAAATATGTCGGAGGTCAGAGTGTTGGCCTTCATTTCTGTCCGCCATAGTAAGGACGTATGCAGAGTATCGTGCAAATAAGGCAAAATGGTTTGATTGTTACACTATATTTCAATTATATTAATCAATTCTAATATCAAACGTAACACTCAATGAAACAGAACGACAGTTTCGTGATGATCACTTCACGTGGCGACGGCTCAAACGGAAGTGCCCTCACGACTCTGTCAAGCGCGGGGTACAGTCACCATTGCAATGCCCGACGACAAACGACTATTACGCCGCCAGGTGGCGCCCGCGCTTGCGTTTCAACTAGTGTCCAATGACTTCACCGCGACGGTGCTGCCATTTCTAGTATGATGCGTATCAACACAACAGTATCAACACATGCGTATCAGTACTAATGACCGTCTCCGACAAATATAAAAAATATAAACCAGGAATATAAAATACAAACTGTTTATAAACAGACTAGACTGGTTTATAATTATAAATAATATTAACCTATTTATTAGAAGAAGAATCTTCAATAACTGCCTCGTTGGTCGTGTGGTTGCAAGTGCGACTGCAGATCGGGAGGTCCTGGGTTCGATTCCCGGGCCAAACACTACAAATGAATTTTTCTGATTTAGAAATTTTCTAATTTAGAAATTTCCTAAAGACATTCTAGAAAAATTTTAAAAATTAAATTACATTCTAGTAGTGGTTCGGAGTCTGGATATGTGCCCGATAGTTGGCGATAGGCTCACCACCGATTCCATAGTGGGACGTAAAAAGGTATGCGGTGAAACGTGGGAGTGTTCTGCATTCCTCTGCCTACCTCTTCGGGGA
>DWEJ01003488.1:0-10393 GCA_018245835.1 Mysoria sejanus stolli | reverse complement strand
TCCCTACACGCCCCTCTTCCGTTCTTTATTACCTTTGGCTGTTTTATTTTTTTTTTTTTTGCCCCCCCCCCCCCCCAGCTACGAGTGCCAGTTCCCGATCCTATTCCCGAAGCAGGACACGGTGAAGTCGTACGCGGACCACATCGAGAACGGCTCGCCCGACGTCATGGCGCGCCTCAGCAGCGACTTCGAGCAGCTGCGCCTCACCGCCGAGAAGGACTCCATGTACGAGATGCACGAGCAGGAGCGGAAGGACATCTGGGCGTCGCGGTCAGTGCTCGTGTTTTATTTTTAGTAAGAGAATTAGGTCCCTTCGTACTACATATTTTCAGTAGCTCTTCGAATCGATAAATAAGTATTCCTTGTCGTATATTCGTAAATAACATTCAAAAGTGATATTGTCCTTATGTCGGTTCAAAGAGGCTGACAATGGACTGGACTTATATTATATTTTTTTAGGATTTCACTATTGCTTGTTTTGGTTTTTTTTTACTGTTTCTATCTTATGGATAATCCGTATTACATAAATACGCCGTTGTCGTACAGAGAGTACTTCCGAGTGGCGGCGCCGGAGCTGCTGCCCAAGCTGCTGTCGTGCGTGGAGTGGAGCGAGCGCGCCGAGGCGGCCAGCGTGGCGCGCATGGTGGCGGCGTGGCCCATGCTGCGCGTGGAGAGCGCGCTCGAGCTGCTGGACTACGCGTACGCCGACGCCGCCGTGCGCAGCTTCGCCGTCAAGTGCCTGGCCAAGATCAGGTGCGCTGCGTATAGCCTGCGTGTAGCCTGCGTGTAGCCTGCCGGGTCGTCTCCGTACAGTGTCAAGCTCGATACGAAAAAGTACTTTATTACCGTTGCGCTGCTCACTTTTTGGTTTAAATCAGTTTCTATCGGGATTTCTTTTACATAGGTACATATTTTTATATTATTATATTATTTAATATTTCACCTTTGCTCTATCTAACATTGCCAAAGCGCAAGTAATTCATAATAAGGGCAGTTTAGACTATTTTAAATATATTTTGTTTGCAATCTTCTGTTAAATATGTCCTTGTACATTATTTACAATCATTTTTACCTTTTACGATCAAGTTCGTCATTAGCTAAACTTAACATGAAAAAAAAAATTTTACGCATTATTCAAACATGTTTTATGTATAACAGCGATGAAGACCTGATGCTGTACCTGCTGCAACTGGTGCAGGCGCTGAAGCACGAGTCGTACCTGATGTGCGACCTCTGCGTGTTCCTCCTGCAGCGCGCCTTCGACAACAAGACCATCGGACACTACCTCTTCTGGCACTTGAGGTGGGTAGAAATTTACGTGCTCCACAAAAATAATTAAACCAGTATAGCTTTAAGTAACGTTTTTGTTTCAGTATAGTCCGGCTAGGTTCGGATCTTTTACAGGTCCTTCGTCATAGCTCTTTAAGGTATCTCTTCATAGGTTCCCCGAGTTCGTTAGCATAAGTTTCTATTGACCGTAGCGAGGTCGCACGGAAAACGCATGTGTGGTGCATGGACGTATACAAGCGAATATTTGCACTAGTTTCATTATTTTACTGTTAAATGCTTCGTGAATGTTCATACACATGATTATTTATGTGCCTGCAAAATTGAGTCGTCACCGCAACCTCGCTGCAGAAGCTCATAAAAAAGACCCTCGTAAAGGTCCGAGATTAGTTGGGCCATCCCGAGAAATCACACGGCTCGCGACAATGTCCCGCTGCTGTTACGTCACTGTGTCCGTGCAGGTCGGAGATGCACGTGGCGGCCGTGTCGGTGCGCTTCGGGCTGGTGCTGGAGGCCTACTGCCGCGGCAGCCAGGACCACATCCACAGCCTCATGCGGCAGATCACGTGCCTCGACAAGCTCAAATGTACGTGCATTCTCACTTGGTAATTTTGTGATACTAGGGGTCATGCATTACTTGTGTGTGTATGTAATTGTATAATTCATATTCCATCATTTGCAATCAATTGTGTTGCCTATGTAGAAACTCGTAGAGAATCGATGTGGAGAAATATGTTTTAATTTTTCTTTATTTTATATGTTTATTTTATATGCATTATTACGTCAAATAGTCAATGTCTGTGCTGTCAATATAATTATATTATTGATATTTTTAATTTAAAAAGAGGAGTCACGCCATAATTATTATATCTATATTTTTATGCATAAAATTAAATATAAAAATGTAATACTCTTCGCCTACTAATATTGTAATAATACTAGTCTGCCTACGTGTTCCGGCATCACACGCTTAAAGATTTTTCGTTACGTATTTTACGAACATGTCGGATAAATTATAAAATTTATATTTATACAAAATACTTAAAACGTCTATCACAAAACCCGTCCCCCTCGACGACCGACCCGCGCAGGGGCGAGCCAGTGCATCCGCAAGAAGAAGGAGATCGCGAAGGCGCGCGCGGCGCTGGCGCTGCACCTGCAGGAGCAGCACTGCCTCGAGACGCTGTGCGACTTCGTGTCGCCGCTCACGCCCAGCCTGCTGTGCAAGCGCATCAAGTGAGCGCGCCAGTCTAATGCACTTATTCTCTATAGTTCACATTTTTAACAGTACTTATTACATTTTATCTTTCTTTTACTCATGAAAAATATAAAATTCTCGTGCAAATTCCGGTGCAAATACTTAGTTATGAATAGAATTAACATTCCACATAGTATAGTTTCATTACGGCATACCCTTCATTTCACCAGGCCGGAGAGATGTCGAGTAATGGACAGCAAGATGCGGCCCTTGCTCCTGGAGTTCGAGAACATGGACCCCACCGGCTCCGACATCCGCATCATACTGAAGATCGGTGACGATCTCCGCCAGGACATGTTCACGTTGCAGATGCTGAGGATTATGGACCGGCTGTGGAAGAACGCGGGATACGACTTTAGGTAAAGTTCTTTTTTCTCCTAGTCAACAGGCCTACGAACTGTTTTTTTTTATAAAAACTGATGACATAATTTAGAATATGTCGTAGCAATGTTAACTGACTGTATGAACCCATATCGTACAGAATCTATGAGATTAGTTTGCCACGCTACACACTCCCACCGCCGTGTCCCGCAGACTGAACGCGTACAACTGCATCTCCATGGAGTACGCGGTGGGCATGATCGAGGTGGTGGACGACGCGGAGACCGTCGCCAACATCCAGAAGCAGAGCGCGCTCTTCAACGCCGCCTCCACCATCTCCAAGGCCAACTTGTTTCGTATGTCGCTGTTTACGTTTTTTATTTCAATTCCGTTCATGTTGATACTTTTGTTACGAATTGTTGAGCTAAATATATTCGTCGTCATCATCTGCATTAGTATCATCACCAATATCCACAACTCGTATCGTTTCAATCTTGTACATGTTCGCTCACTCATTGCTCGCAAGAGACTCATCCGCTTTAAGACAGTGTAATCGGTTACATTCTTGTGCAGAATGGCTCCGTAAGCAGAACCCGTCGGAGAAGGACTTCAACAAGGCGGTGGAGGAGTTCACGATGAGCTGCGCCGGCTACTGCGTGGCCACCTACGTGCTGGGCATCGCCGACCGCCACCCCGACAACATCATGGTCAAGAGGAGCGGCCAGGTGCCACACACTTGTATCCATCGATGTGATATTACTTGCTAGGCATCATTATCAGCCTGGCGATGTCATTTGCAGGACATAGGACTGCCATTTACCTAACAGCACACTACATTTAACATGTATATTGTTAAATCATAAAACATGTATTATTTTTTTTATATTTTTTTACAGCTGTTTCACATAGACTTCGGTCACTTCCTTGGACATTTCAAGCAGAAGTACGGATTCAAGCGCGAGCGCGTGCCCTTCGTGCTGACGCACGACTTCATCCACGTCATCAACAAGGGGCAGCGCGGCGGCGTCAACGACCTGCAGGACTTCAAGGTGTTCCGCGAGCACTGCGAGCAGGTAGGTAGTGTGCAGCCGCACCGCCACGCCGCGTGTGGCCGGCCCTGGCTGTGCGGCGACAGCGCTACTAGAGTTAGCGGCGCACTTATTAAGAGATCACAAAATTTGACTGGAATATTGCCTGTCTGACCAAATTTTTCGTTCTGCGATATCTGAAATTATTTTGTTTTAATAAAGTATTATAATGACTTTGCTTACCGTGCAGGCGTTCAAGATTCTCCGGCAGCACGGACACCTCATTCTGTCGCTGTTTTCCATGATGATCTCTACCGGTCTCCCCGAGCTCAGCTCCGAGAAGGACCTTCAGTATCTTCGAGAGACCCTGGTGAGGATATTTTTATTAAACTAATCGAAACGGTCCTCCGTGAATTCAAAAGAAACCATATAATACATTCATCTCGGTAACCATTGATATCAATGCAGATTTTATTTTCCTCGAATAGGTGATGGACCTGTCCGAGGAGAAGGCGATCGAGCACTTCCGGCTGAAGTTCATCGAGGCGGTGAAGAACTCGTGGACGGCGTCGTTCAACTGGGCGCTGCACAACTTCGACAAGAACAACTGACAGCGGCCCGCCGGGCGGCGCCTGCGCCGCGCGCCGCTCAAGCGCGCGCCGCAGACGCTGTGACGCGCCGCGTGGCTGACGCTCCTAGCTTTAAACGGGCTTCGGCGGATGGATCATTGCGCGGAGGATGGATTTCGAGTAGATGAATTGATACAGGTTTAGAATAATTGGAATGGAGCTGCAACGTTCTCTTTGCCGGCGCCCGCGCGCTGATCCACGTGTGCGCGATTAATTTTGAACTCTATGTCCGTGGAGTTAAGGTTACCTATTATTTGTTGCGGACGGCGGTCGCTTGTACGCTTGAGAAGGCTTTCGTGCGGTGTGTTTGTGTGTATGTGTAATGTATAAAATTTCCCCGTTAAGTGGCGCGATCGAGCCGTTGTAGTGCGAATGTGTAAACTTCCCACCAAATATGAAACGCGCATGTGAAGTTTCGTCAATGTGAGTATACATTACTATCTCGACTTTAATCGACTCTTATCACAAAGCAGTGCTCAATATTCTGTGTATTATGTATGCATATTATTCACTATTGAAATGTTCATATTTAATAAAAAAAACTAGTTTTTTTCAATAATAGTCAAGCCGGATGAGTGTTTGGACATGTTTTAATCCAAAGCTTCTTGGTTGGAAAAAAAGAACATTTGAATATATAAAAATGCATTCAGTGAGTATAAAAAGCTTTTTAAGCATAAGTACTAGAATAAAACGTGAATATGACAAGAGGAAAAAACAAAAGATTTGCATGTGAATAACATTTAGTTTATATTATTGATTATATCGTCAAGGCCAGGTTGTCATTTACCATGATAATTTTATCAATGATGTAGGTATCAGTGAAAACTGCCTTATCGGGTTACATTGATATACTTTTTCGTGAATGAACGACAACATTCAAAAACCTTTCGTTAAAAACGTTCAGGCATCTCAAGTTGGAATTTCAAACTCTATAAAATTACTATAATTAAAAGTTTTTAGTTACAAAAATGTTAGCAAAATTAATTTTCTTACATTTTCGTATCTAATGCGCAATGTTATATTTGTATTTAATTATGTCATTTTATATTTGTTGTGTGTGATCTGTCTTATTTAATATAATATATAATAATGCGAGGGCATAAACAAGCGACGGCCATTTTGGCTGTGATATAATCGCGTCGCCAACGCACGCGGTAGAGTCTGTGTACGTTTTTTTTTTTTTTAATTTAACGTCTGACAGGCCAATGTTAATTTGTCTGGCATTTTTAAAATTCGATTGAATAAAATTGAATGTAACAAAAGACTGATTGGATATTGAAGTGATTTAGTCAAAGATTACGGAGATTAGGTTGACGTCTGATGTTTGACTAACTGTGCGAGTATATACGTTTGTTTTGCGTATTTAATGTCCACACTGATGATTGGCGCGGATAGTGTTTGAGAGTTGGTGGACAATCCAATGAATCATTAATAAATTTTCGCCACCCATTCTATAATGTAGACATGGAAAAGGATAGCAAACAGTCTATTTGTGTTATAATTATAAGACAAATTTTTTTCTTAATTCGGACTTTTATCTTTTATGTTTTAGGCGTATACTTTACTCGAGGTCGAGTTAGGTTTGGAAATTTTGATTAATTAATATAGATAATTGATGGTACGGTGATGGTATGGGTCGTCGCAACGTGGAGCCCTCTAGCGTAATGTTAATGTAATAATTGTTAATTTATAATATGTAGATAGATGGGATCTGTACGCGCAGTGTTTTGGTGAAAAATCATTTGAGCCTAACGAAGTATTAACTGTGGCGTTTCAGATTTAAAGAGGAATCCTTTGCTAAGGACGTCACTGATGATAAGCGCGGCACGATCAAGCTAATTACTCGATGCTTTGAAGAGTACGTTAAAAGATATCGCCAAAACACTATGCATAGTATAGGATTACCAGAACTCATGTATGTGTCTTTAGGCCAATGCTTTTATTGTTACATTGTCACTAAGTAACCATACTCTTGTATATCGTGTAGTGTTACTAGCTTTTTTAACGGGTCCTCCCTAAAACGGCGGACTGTTTAGACAAGATGTAGCTATGGTAGACTCTTAGCAGTATTATATCGTCGTATCGTTAGTACGGGCGCAGTGTTCTTATTTTTTTTTTTTTATTTTAATTATTATTTCTTCTATGATTTATACACATAACTTCAGGCTACCTCAATGTGTCCGCATACTGAACAATACCAGTTCTACTGTAGCTTACTTTGAAATTTGTTTGTAATTGCTATTTAATCCAATGTAATGATAATAATAATATTAATTTTATACAATAGCTGTAGGTACAAGAGTAGTTTGAATTTAGAACATGACGGAACGCCCTGAGGCTTTGTCGTTGTGTGAACTCGTGTAGGATTAGGATGTAGGTTCGGTAGATATGTATGTTGCCTTACTATCATCACATATAATTACAATATATTAGAATCCCGTGAAATATGGTTATACTGAATAATTAAAATTACCTACTACATTTGAATGTATGAATATTAAGTAAACTGTATAACTTAAGCTCCGGGCATTTTACTTGTGCTCCGAGCTCTGAAATTGGGAAGAAACTTTTTTTCTACCTTTTGCTCGTCGACCAACGGACCAATGACGCGAGAGATGTAACTCGCGATCTGCGTGTCTGTTCACTCAGCTCGGAGTCACGCCTTAAACCATATCTACGTGAGTGTGCCTGTTATCCAATATATTTTTAATGCCCCGAGGTCACAAGTGAATTAACCGAAGTTTGAAAAGAATGCGCCTCTTATAACCCACTGTTGTTATCAGTCGCTCAATTCAATGAATTCATTAAATAATGTTACGTATATGTATATTTTATGTACTTTTGCATTGGACGATATGAATTTGTTCACAAACAGTTATATCAGTATGATTCTTTCGTCATTGAAATATAACTTTGAATAGACTTTGCACTTGAGAATTATTATCCAGTTTAGAATGTAACGTACTAATATAACTTTGAATTCATATAAAACAGTTTTAAAATTTTATTTTCTTGTTGATCACGTGTGATTCATTTATGATTAACTTTTTAAGTTTAATTAAATGAGCGATTTTTGTATATCATATTTTCGTTGGGTTTAAGAATATTGAGCTTAAATTATAATTTTCTATACTGCCATCAGTGCTCGAATGTATGTGCTCGTGTTGGTATGGCACGGTGCGGGAGATCGCGGGCGATCGCGCGCGTGCTCTCATCTCGCAACCCGCAGCGGTTTGCTTTAATTTTAACTATATTGCAAATGTTCTGTGCGCGCTCGCCCGCTGCCGTCGGCGATGTTTGAAATCACGCACCGATAAGTCAAATAAATATGTAGATATGCATATTACATGATCAATTAGTAAATGTATACCTAATAAGACAGAACATAATATATGATTTGAATTAAATACTGCCACATGTAATTAAGTGTAGTATATTAGGAAATAAATATAACAACACTGTTCAATTCTGCTCATAAAAATATAAAGGTATTGTTTAAGATACGAGGATCGAAGCCATTATAGATGCGGCTTAAGCGGTGTCTGTGTTGTCTATGTTTTTATTATTGTCACCATATCATCACGCCGGGTTCCTAAAGGGCTAAGTAGAATGGATCGCGTGCCAGATATGGCTATTGTTACGGATCTGACGCGCTTTTTCTGCATTCGTCGATTTCTGTGTTTGTCTTCAAATGTAAACTTAAAGTTGACTATTCACGTATGGTCAGTCGGTTGGGCCAAGGTAAAGGGACGCATGGCGGTTGCTTGTAATACATTGACGTAGGGTCACTCCACATTGATGGCACAGCTACCGCGGCCGTTTATTAAGATACGTTCAGTTTTATTTTCTAAATATGTACCACAAATATACATATTTACGTAATAAAACTGAACGTTGATCGAGTGATTGTAAATGCAAATGTTCATACATGGTCATGGGCAACCCAAAATATGGTTATTGACCCAATACGCTCGCCCAACGTGTACAGCTGGCTTTAGACTTTCGGGTAAAGATAATGTCTCAATCTATCCTTCACATTAGACATCACTGCAGGCAAATGCTGACCTATCATATAAATTATAAGAGGGCCGGGCGCTATGGAGCTTGTTATGGTGTGGGCTAAGTTCAGTAGTGGATTTGTACAAAGTAATAACGAAGAATAGATAAATAAATGCATAACCAAGTTCTTATCGCGTTGCCTGAATTAAAATTATTATACTCAATGTGATGAAAAAGATTTACATAAGGTGTCAGTTTGCGCATAATACGTGTAACATTGAATCGGGGACATGATAGATACGAACGACGCTACTGAAGCGAGACGCGAGTAGCACGATAGTGTGGATTGACCCCTACATTTAAGTAGCGATTGTTTGACGCGAAGTTTCTCTTCCATTTATTTAATTGATTTGATTTCAGCGAATTAACTAATTAATTCATAGCGTGGGTCGGCTACGTGCCCTGTACAAATATTTGTAATGTTCATTCTACCTATCATTAATTCGTCATTTATGTTAATTTCCAAATATCGAACTCAATTATTTTGGGAATTAAACTCATATCGTTATTTCGTCGAGATAGTTTCATAGTGTGTCCCCAAACCACTTGAGTCTTGACACCTGTTTTTTTTTTACATTATTTTGAACGTCCTCGTAAACTAAACAATATCTATACTGCCAATAATTAAGTAGTAGACTAATTTGTGCTTATTGTAACTTAATTACTACTTATATACATATATATAAAAAACATGTTGGTTTATATTCAAATATGACGGTACGTACTGCGTACTACGACGTACGACGACGACTGCGTACGACGGTACTTTGGAACGTCTGGAAGATTCTGGATCCTTATAAAATTTCTATTCGATCGGAGCGTTGTGAAATTTAAAAAATAGTATTTATCCTAACCTAGTAACCTAGTAGGTATGTTACGAGCCTGCTCGTCTGACATTTCTCAATGTTTTTGCATTTCAAAGCGATGATATTTTATATCACCAGCGGTATATTTGCGTTTACATACCAACGTAATAAAAAGTACGCACGTGTGTGCGCACGTGACGTTGTCGCGCTGACGGATGTTGTCGCGCTCGGGTTATTATTATGGATACTACTTACTACTACTAATACTACTATAAACCATCACGTCAGGTCCACGTCGGGATAGGCAGCGAGCACCGAGTGCCAAATATCTATCCTTACACACCTGTCAAACTTCCATGTTCTTCGCCATCATTCTCCAACACGTTAACATTAAATATTTCCAAGCAAGTGAGTGGCAAAGTTTAATTCGTCAGGCAATAATTGCATCGCATCGTAGTTGAGTCTCATAGATGAAAACTCATTTGCATATGCAATTAAATGTAAAACATAAACGTAAATCATCACTCGAGAATATTGTAACATGGATGCCATGGATGAGGTAAAGTACTGTTAGAAAAAATGATTATCGGAAAATGCATTAGTTAAATATATTATATTTAGTATCATTGTATTTCTTCGTTCTCATTAACAATACGCCGTATGTTGCGTTAATAGTCTCCCGATATACAATCTAATATTTAAATCATAATATAATTAGTCAATAATGCATTTTAATGAAATTCTATAGATAGCGTTCACGTATTGAAAGTAATAGCCCAATTAACTAATTCAAAACGAAAGTAGCAATCAATTTATTGTAACTAATGTTTAAATTTTTGAAATATTCCGTAGGGTAATTAGCAAAATGATAATTCACACTGAAATTTGTCTAATTGTAAACAACACTTGCGCAACGACTAGTTTTCACGATCGATGTCTTTATCAATCTTTTTAAATTATCTATCTTAAATCTTGTAGATATAGTGATATACCATTTCTATTCAG
>DWEJ01003487.1:0-10396 GCA_018245835.1 Mysoria sejanus stolli | reverse complement strand
ATTATTTGTTAAGAGTTGTATCAACGTAATAATATTAATCTTTATCCAAATAAATGTGTTGTTGATTAAGAGTATTTTATTGTGAACAAAATTGTCTTTAACATCACTTAATTTCAATGAACATCTTAGAAGATACTAGCTGTGCCCACGACTTCGTCCGCGTGGAATAGTTATTTAGGGCATCATTTATTATTGCAAGTAACCTCCTCAGCTTTATAAATTATTGCTGTTATCCACGACTTTGTCCGCGTCATTTTCTGTTATTATTTTTATTAAAATAATTTAGTTTTTAAGTTTTTAAAAGAACATAATTATTTTTAAGTACTTCTGCGTAAATTATATTTTTAGTTTTATTTTCTTTTGGCAACATATTGGTTTTGACAACGTGACATATAGTTGGCCGTGTGAAAAGCAGTCTTGAAGTAAATCAATTCCTACGTGTTTAAATGTTTGCCCCTGTGATTTATTAATTGTAACGGCGAAAGATAGGTTAACGGGAAATTGAATTCTTTTAAAATTAAAAGGTAAATCATTTGGAATCATTGGGATGCGAGGTATAAGCACTGTTTGACCAACTGCTGGACCAGTCAAAACTATTGCAACGATTACGTTATTGCGAAGAAATTTGATTTGAAGTCGGGTTACATAAATTTGGTGGTTTAAGATTTCTAAGTAAAATTATTGGAGCACCTATTTTTAACTTGAGGGAATATGGGGGAAGGCCACTTGGGTTCAAAGAATTGGCCTGTGGGTAATGGCTAATGTAACATCACGCTAAGATAAAAATAAAAAAGAAAAATATTGCGTCAACGGCAAAATTTAGAGCTTTCCTTGCGTGCGCTAAGTAAACGGTGAAAGTTACTCAAAAATCATGTACCTATTACAAAATAGTTCCCCTCTAAAAGTTCTAAATAAAAGTCCGCGACAGCATGTCTAGCTTTTAACGTTAACCCACTATAACTATTTTTATGGTTAACAAATAATTTCTTAAATAATACATTATTTGCGAAGGTGTTTTAATAAACATGATTATGTTAATCCTTATCCAAATGAATAAGTTATTTATCACAGGCACTTATTTTTGAACATAATCGCCCTTGACAGTAGTTTCATCTCAACCAATATATAAAGACTAGAAATCCCGCGAGGTCGGTATTTACGCGGGAAAAACTTTGTGACACACTGATGTCCACGCGGGCGAAGCCGCGAGCACATCTAGTAACAAATATACCGTTTCATTGACTGACTATTATATATCCATACTTAAATCGTCACGTGTGTTTCTAAGGTACGTTATCTTAGGAACGGACGGTGATAAAGTCACATCTGACATTGTCCTAATTACCGTTCATCCTTAGCCCTGACAGTGTAACAGTTTAGCGTACGTTCGTACGCGGCTCACGAACGCTCCTTCACGGACGACGGTTTGCTTCACTTTGTTATATAATTTGTATACAAATTAGAACGTTGAAGTGTTTATCTTTGGCGTGACTAAAGATGCATGTGGCGTGGGGGTCAGCTTTCGTGTGAGGCGAATCGATTTGCCAAACACTCGTCGTGAATCTTGCGTTTTGGCTTTTTTGTTTCTATTCGATCCGATGCTTTTGTTTTTGTGTAACGTTATATTGACTATTGATTTATCAACTTTAATATTTTTTTAGTAACTTCATTTTTTCTTTTATTGTTACACTATTAAACATACGTATCTTCTCATCATCAGCCTATTGCAGTAAACTGCTGGACAGAGGCGTTATCTGAGAGGTTTTGCCCATAATTCCCACACTGGGCACGCTGGTTGGGGATCACAGAGCATAGTTACTTGTACGGTCTACACATCTGCCATAAGCGGCCAGGTTATTTAGCTGGTCCTTATTACCATTATGAAAAGGTTACTCTGCTACGTGTTTGTAAACAATCACACGCTTCAGAACAAGGACATTTCTTATATTTATAGGTTTCCTCGCTATGATTTCCTTTACTGTTACAGTGAGATGTTTTAATTTAAAAAACGAACACGGTGTCCTTATGTGTCAGGACTCGAACACCTGGACTATCTGAGTGAGACAACAAAATCGAAACCACTAAGCTACCATGGCTTATAAACAAATATATTAAGTTTAATCTCAGAGCTTTGTGCAAGAAATTTGTCTCTATATCCTGTAATTCGGGAAGGCCTGGACATACGTCGAAGAATTTGAAATGGATGTCGGAAGTATGGGAATATAAGATACAGACCTACTTGACTGTTTCATTGTAACATAGAATTATTTCGAGACAATAAGTAGGCGACACCAACGTGCCGGTCCTGTAAACAAGTGCTTTTAATACAAATTATAACGCAATAAAATACAACTACGTAGTTCCTTACTGATAAAAGAGAGTTCTTGATCTATATTTATATAAATTAAGCGGTGTAATATAAGTATTTTGTAATATGCTACAAAAACCGTTTAATACGAGTAACTACTGCGTTTTATTAACTCAATAAACCTTAAGTAACGTTAGTCGTCATCAGTAACTGTAAGTACAGAAGCCCAAGTCTGTTGATATGATGGCTTATATGTTAATAAAATAAATTTAAATATATTTCAATGGAATATATTATTATGAACAAATAACTGAACAATAAATAAATTAACTGAAATAAGAAAATGTCATAGAAAAGACTGAAAAACTTCTTAAAATTTATGTTTTTGTTATAATACCTATTTGTTACCTACCTATTTGTACCTATTTGTTAACAATGACTGTACAGGCTCTTCGCTATGTACCTGACACGCCGATAGTATAAAGGTATATCCACATCTAACGTAAACAAAATACTATAATATATCCAAGGTAATTATAACGGTAACATGCCGTGTACTAAATACCTACAACACAATATTTAATATCGTATTTGAAAACGTACATTTCAATTCAACCTATGTATGTATATTAGTTGTAATAAGATGTATTATTACGCATTATTTAAAAATGCAATCTTTGTACATTTTTCGGATCAATCTTAATAACAGCACACCTATATTTTCCCGAAAGAGTAGACAGAGTATTACAAATCAACCCCTAATTTTCACAAGTCATGTTATACCACCGTGGCACGTAATGGGGGTAAAATATAATGCATTATTTAGATACACGTATGGAAAAAAGCATAACATCACGCATTCAATCCTCGAAGAGGTTACAGAGGAGTGAAGTGCACTCCCACGTTCCTTTCAAATAATTAATATTAAATTAAATGCACCATTATTTATTGATATTAAATAGATGTTCTGTAAGGAAGTCACACCGAAGTAATATTAAACGATACATGTGTGTGGCCGCACCCGATGCGCGATGCGGGCCTGCTCAGACTGCCAACTAGACAGAGGCCTTCAGGCGACCTCTGTTATCAGCGTGCACACGGAAACACGGAAACTGTTCCGTGTTGTGATTGTGCAACGACCTTTATGATAAATGTAATGGTTTTTCGGATGTAGAGCCGTAAATTAGTTCGAACGAATTAACTCTACACTCCCTCATTGTAAAGAACGAGTTAATATTCAAATATTAGAGATTTAACACAAAATTTGTATGTACTTTATCAATATGTTGTTTCAAACGAAAAATTGAGTTATTAATGATTTTAATTTGTTAATGATATGTAAAACGAGTTAATGATATGAATGACGAGTTAATAGTATAAATAACAAGGTTATAGAATTATACAAATAGAAGGTTAAGGTTACGTAAAATAACCTTAGATAAAATAAACGTAGATCACCATTTTACCAGGTGGTCTGACAACCCGAAGAAGACAGCGATAAACTATTGGTTTTGGAAAGGTCAGGAAGGTATATCTTAATTATAAAAGTCTTTTATGAACAGTGTAAAAATATAATAGATAAATGAAAATGATAAATGAAATAAAGAAAGAGGGGATAGAACAAATAGGGTTTCTATTTGTTCTATTCTAAAGCCTTTCTAAGCCTAACGAAATAAAAGTTGTTTTTTGTTACAATTTTACATAACTATCATACACTTTTCAAACTTCCTTGACACGTCCATATGATGAACGGTAACCGTCGCCTCTAGACGTCTGCAATATCATATTCTATATGATACAGGTGTAGCATATTATCAATAATAATAACGTATTATTAATATTCACGTGTTATCATTAAATATTGTTTTATTACAAACAACGACTTTGAGTGTCAATTGTCCGCGTATCGCAGATCATTGAGAGTACGCGATGTAGGCCAAGATGCATTGGCCCCACTCAGCCTGCACTTGGCCGACTAATTTGTAGGAGTAATACAAAGTGCGTAGCGATGTCACTATTATTTTGAATAGATAGGATAGTCCTGTGGTAAATATATTTTGATTTATGAAAATATGACATTCGCAATTTTTTATATCATAATCAGCCTATTTGTGTCGGTCTTAGGCCTCCCCCGAAGAGCGCCACCACGCCGTGTATCTGTTTTTTCATTCATAAATATAAACTGTCCTATTTTTTATTATTATATTAATAAATGGCTAAGATATTTATTATTAGAGATTATCTTTCTGTTTTCTAATTTTTAAAAATGCTTTTAAAATAATAAATTAAAAATACAGTTGATGATTTATAAGTAAATTATAAATATGATTTGATGATGTTTGCGATAGCGTGGATTAATTACGACATTAACAATTTAGACCTCAGGGAAAAATACGAAGCTTGGAAGTTCTTCAATACAATATAACTTATTTTTTAAATCGATTGTATCGAAAACATACTAAAATGGGATTTATACTAAAACCTTCCAAATACACATTTAAAATATGTATTTTAAAAAACTCGTTTGAAAAAGAATGTGAATTTTACATTTTTATGAAGTTGCTTAGGGGGAAACTTCCTCATATGTAGATATAATTAAAATAACGCTAGGTCAATATCATAACAATACAATATGCTTAGATTTCAAAAACTACTAATAAATGTACGTACTGTACGTACATTTATTATGGTACCGATATCTCATTTACAATGTTCATCTGGATGCCAAATTTAAAAATATATAGTTTGTTTCCTGACTTTCATCATATAATTTTTAAATTATGATAAAGAATGCACATACACTAAAAAATGTGTTTAAAAAGTTAATATCACGGAGAAAGAAAACTTGGCACTCAATTCTTTGTGCCTAACCCACGAGAGTGCCATGTAAATGACATAGTCAAATAATAATAATGGAAAACAGAAGAAAAAATACACATTTTTATTGTAATGCCTTGTCACCCGTCTTCTGTTATCCACATTGCGCCTTATCAGTGGCATTCCATGGAAATATTTTGTTAATACCCATGTATTGTGAGTAATGACGGGCGGTTCCGCGGCGCCTGTCGCACCGTCGACCGAGGCCTGAACCTGACATTGAATTAACCATAGTGCGTAACAGATGCGATATCGATGATTGGTTATTTAAAAAAAAGCAAATGTGTTTAGAGAATGTTTCCTACAAATTTTATCACCGGTCAATAAATTAGAATAATTTCATGACGAGAATATTAGAGAATATTTACGGTAATATATTGTTCAAAAATAACGTTCCCTCAGCTACACGGTTATTGGTACAAAACTGCAAGGAATATTGACATAATTCTTTGTGTTTCTCTTTGTGAAATTTCATCAAAATTGAGAATGGGTTAATAAACGTAATCATTTATGTTTTATTACATCTTCTTCCAGAAATTTCCTTAATTTTCGCAATAGTCTCCATGATCCAATTTACTGTTTCATCATTGAAAACCTGTCTCATTACAAACATTATTCTATCGACAAAGCACAACCCGTGCAATAGTCACGTCTCTACAAGGTGTCTACAATCGACTCATAGGGGTAGGCCTTCGAACAAACGGAGGAGGCTCGACTCAGAACAAATCATAGTTTCCTTTAAATATGCGCCTTGTGTTATCATATCATCACAGTCGGTGCAAGCACTTGGACAAGTGCATATTGCACTATTTATTTAGATATTTTACTGCAATAAATTATTATAAATTAGTTCCATAGATAAAAAATCAATAATATATCAATAAAATCAATAATAGGTAAAAAATCAATCAAAAGTAGTATTAGAAATGTATCGTCTGTGCATTGTGTTGTTCATTCTAAATTTGGTGGCGTTTGGATTGTGTTATGTCAATTGTGAGTATAATTAGATTTAATTGTTTTTAAAATCAATTAATATGTATTTCTTATTAAATTAAAATATTATATACATTTTGGAGTGAAAGGATTTGAGATGGAAAGTCAATAACTAATTAAACTTTACCGCTATGAAAATACTGTATCATAAACAATATCTGTTATTAAGAACTTTTTCCATTAAGATATATTCACATAAGAGGTAAAATAAGAAAAAGTTAAGACGTAAGAAAATGAAAAGCAATTATTAATCTTATAAAATCCATTAACGAATAAGAGTTTGGGGATGATTAGACATCCATCTAAATGATATACGCCGATTACTGAGTACACACTTCATGATACTAATCATACTAAGTCAAGTTTTATTTAATTAGGCCATATTATCGATATATTTCATAATTTAATACGTCAACGTTTAATTGCCTCGTTGGTCGTGTTGGTTGCAAGTGCGACTGCCGATCGGGAGGCCCGGGTTCGATTCCCGGGTCGAACACTACAAAAAATTCTAATTAGATTCTGAGTCGGAGTCGGAGTCTGGATATGTGCCCGATGCATGGCAATAGACTCACCACCTATACCATATTGAGACATAAACGTAACCGGTGAAAGGTGGGAGTGTTCTGCATTCCTCTGCCTACCTCTTCGGGGATTACAGGCGTGAAGTTAATACGACAAACGAATTTTATGTACCACTCCCTTTTAAATTTGGAGCTCGGTGGATTGGTATTATTAAATGTACCTGGTCCCTGGTACCTGGTATTATTAAATGTAAATTAAAATTTACATCTTGCATTAAATAATGTCTGTTGTATTACTCTTAGTGGCGGATACAGAATGTGGTATAGAAATGTCGCGCAAGGGGCGGATTGTTGGCGGCTCGGACAGCCTGCCGGCCGAGTTCCCCTGGGCGGCCAGCGTGTGGCGGCAGGGCGCGCACCAGTGCGGCGCGACCGTTATTAACGATCGCTGGTTACTGACCGCTGGCCATTGTGTCTGCAGGTACGTACATATCGACGCAATCGTAGAACAATGACGGATCTGATATTTTCTAACTTTTCAGGAGAGCACTTTAAAGATTTTTTAACGTTAAATAAAGAAACAAATCCGTCTGTGTTCAACTCTGTACCTCGGTTGCTTAATACAGAATTAGAAAAACGTTTTTGTTTTATAATAAAGTTAAGTTAATTAAGAAAGATTTTTCTGAAAAAAATAAATCCGTCGTTGTTCTATGACTGCGACGAATATCTTACATTATATATCCAATCTGCCCAACAGGCAATTTGAAACTCAGGCACTAAACCATCTTAGTATCAAAATGAACCAACAAACTTTACAATCGAGTATTAAATTTATTATTTATACATTCGAAACGCGTTTGTCATTATAATATATGGCTGGTCCAATTTTCCATTCGGATTACCTCGCGATGTTCAACGCTGAGATATTTGGTAAATTGCTCAAAAAACCTTTCTCAGGCAATGATGAGAGAAAAATGAAACATATTACAGTCACGTACAATTACAGTTACAAAGGCGACGCGTATGAAAATTTCGTAAAAATAATTTAAAAGCGAACTCTCTCCGATTGCGTTGTTTGTTACATTACGGCAAATTTCAATTTTACTGCACACTTTGTTAAATTATTTACGATGGATGGAGAGATAAGCGGATCGCTATTCAACATAATACGTCGCTATCGTAGAACAAAGACGGATCTGATATTTTCTAACTTTTCAGGAGTGCACTTTGAAGATTTTGTTTTTACGTTAAACAAACAAATCGATCGGTGTTCACCTCTGTATCTCCATTGTATAATACAGAATTAGAAAAACGTGTTTGTTTTGTAATAAAGTTAAGTAAGTTAAGTATTTCAAGTAAAAATACGTCAAGAAAGATTTTTCTGAATCAAAAAAAAAACAAATCCGTCTTTGTTCTACGATTGCGACGATATGTTTAATACATATTTGGTGTACGTATTTAGAAAATTTAAAATGCTTTTACACTTGTCTCTAATGGCGTAGGCGAATGCACTAATACCAAAAAATTACAGTTTAACATTCCTAAAGTACTTTTTCTACATTTCTCACTGTTTTTTTATGCATTAGGTTCCTAATCTCCCATCTTTATATATTTATTTAAACTAACATAACACATTAAACTAAGGGATACATATGGTTTTTAATTATCGGTAGCATTCAAACTGGCAAAAATATTAACTTCGGTTGGACAATACATGCCATGGTACTAATTTTCATATGTTTCTACTTAATGAATGTAAACGTAACATCACGCCTGTAATCCCCAAAGAGGTGCGCACAGGAGTGTAGTACGTTTTATCTGTCGACTCATCGTAATATACAATCGTATAGTTTCCCTCCAAAATTGATTCGGTTTTCTAAGTCTATCTCAATTGAATGTCTCATTTTGAATGGCAACAACTCATATACGAATCATTAACTTATTCGCAGCATCCATCTTCGTGTCACGGACAGTTATCTCCTAAAATAAGCTAAGTTTTTCTGTTCACATTCCGTTCACTATTTGCTTTACACGAAAACGTAATATGTTTCTGTCATTTAATAATAACATGATAAAAATAATATTTCTTAATATTGTAATGAAACGTTTTGAAAAACAAAAACATTTGATTTATCTACGCTGTCTTTCTTACTTCTCAGTCATTTTTCAAAGTAACAGCGACTTAACATAAAAACGTTTTGAGATTTCCAACTTTGGTTTTTTTTTTACTTGACGCCTGTAAGCCCCGAAGAGGTATACAGAGGAATGCAGAACACTCCCACGGCTCACCGCATACGTTTTTACGTCCCACTATGGAATACGTGGTGAGCCTATCGTAATGCATCGGGCACATATCCAGACTCCGACTCACTATCAGAATTTTATTTTAATTTAGATTTTCTAGAAGATTTTGTTTTATTTAGAAATGAGTATATAGTGTTTTAAAATTTATTTATTTATGTATTTTTGATTTTCTGCAATAATGCATTACAAGATCAAATTCAATATGAAACAAATGATGCTTCATTTTATTTTCAAACTAAACACATTAAGCATTCTTTCCACATTCATAAAATGCATATAACAAAAACAGAATTGTGGAAAAATATGTGTATTTGAGTTATTCAAATTATTTTCAGAATTAGAAACATTCTGATTCCCATCTTTTGATTTAAGGGTTCCAACATGTGGAAAATTCAACATCCCCCAGGATCGTAATGTGTGGCCGACCGGAACCGGAGTAATTTTATTTATCTGTTTGTTTCAACACGATTTATATATGTAATACGCATTTTTGGAGGTTTCATAGAATTTATGATAGCTACCCGGCCTCTTCGCCTCACTGCTAGAATCCAATCTCCCATAATTAAATAAAAAAAATGTACAATACGTAAACTAAACCAAACTGAAATAAAAAAACGTCCTAGCTTTACACATTTAATATAATGACTATTGTGTGTTTCGTTCCTGTACAAGGTCTCGGGTTCGATTTTTAAAAGGGTGTAAATCTAAATCATGTTAGGTTTACTACTTCTTAATATCTAGTAACGGCTGTCTGCAAATAAGCAAACAGTTGTATAAGCCACTGCAGCTTACGATGAAGAAGTTTAACGGAATTTAATACTCATGGCGACATGTGTAGTTGTTTTTCTACAGCACAATACTCATTAAATACTCCCTTGTATCCCTTAGTTAAAGGTGTTATAGAAAAAACAGCAAATATCCAGTATACTTTTTTATATGTCCTCAAAAGTAGGTTAATATGAAGCGTTGCTTAATATTTATAGAAGGACAAAAAATTCAGAATCCACCAATCAAAATGTTAATAAAATACCTTGGGAATGATCAAAGGAGCGTCTTTATAAGCACATTGATAATATTCTGTTACAGTGTTTTCGAGGAATTCTACAAGTCAAAACAGTTGTCAGTCGTAGTCGGATACACTGACATATCTGTTAATAAGGAGAATGAAGGGCTGTCCAAGATTGTACCTCATCCGGAATACAGGTTACATTTTGAATATTCATTATTTGTTAATTTTAACGAAACCATAAATGTCATATTTAATAGTACATTAATTTAATGATACAACCATAAATATATTAATTTCGATCGCGAAGTAAGATCGGATCTTGCATAAATGTTAAAATTATTTGTTAAATAAAAATAATATCTTTAATAATTTTACTGATATCAA
>DWEJ01003486.1:0-10396 GCA_018245835.1 Mysoria sejanus stolli | reverse complement strand
CCTATGTCCAGCAGTGAATTAAAACAGGCTGATTATGATGATTATGCATATCATTCAGCATCTACATACAGCATGATAACATTTAATATCTAATAATGATTTTGAAGGTATTGATTGGTTATAGACAAGATTCTGCTTGGATATTCATCATACTGCATATAAAACTTTTAAATATACCTAATCTAAATAAGGTATTGCAGAGCTTAAGTATGAAATACTACACCGAAAACCGCAACGTTGGTATAAGCTTAAGTTTGTAGTAAGTACTAGTACTCGTAAGTACGAGTATTAGTGAATAGGAACTACGGAAAATATTTTTGCTTATTTTTGAAACTTATTTTTGAATACTGTGTATATATTTTTATATACTATATTTCCCCAAAGTTATGAAGGGAAGATCTTCCACGTTTTATTTATTATGTTATGTCACTTGGATCAGGGATGAGCCTATTGTCGTACTCTGGGCACAAACTATGTTATTATGTTATAAAAATAAATTTATATGTGATTCATCATTACTTTATAAGCCTATTTGTACTGTTAATATCTCAAACACAAAACACACACAACACACATAAATAAATGCATGAAACCATAATGTTTTCTGACACCGTTTTGCATCAACACCCTTCCATTATCGAAGATGATTCTCCTCTTACAATAATACGTTGAGGATAAACTTTGCAACACTTCTACAGGTACTTTGACATCAAATTGGGATTACAAGGCTTAACGCGTTTTACAGAACATTATAGAAAATCTTTTAACTTTCTATTCCGAAAAATCGATTAACAAATATTTATTACGTGTAGTGTGTTGTAAAACAGAAAAACGTAAATTGAAACAGAAAATAACGTTAAACGAATTCGAACTCACAGACAAATGAGAAAGGATGGTAATTATTAATCACCGCTGTCGATTTATCAAACAATGAATCTTAATTTATCAAATAATTTCTTACAATTATCCAACGTATGTTTCTATAATAAATACCTTACCATACCATATATATAGTAAATAAACGTTGGTAGGTAGCACAATACATTTCAGAGCTAAGCGGTTACAGATAAGCACCCTACCTGAACAGCTTAAAGACCTCTTGATTTATAGTTTATATCCCTTGTGGTATAAATAGATTTAAAAAATATATCAAAGTATGAATGAGTCAGAAGTTACCATAAGCGACGTGTATTAAGGGGAATTAAGAATGAGTTTAAAAGAATCACTTAAGTTATGTATGTGTTGGTATATTTGGCATATTCTACTCTCTGCCTACCCTGTAAGTGACCTGGCGTGACGGTACTATAATATGCGTATTATGTACTCGTTAGTTTAAAAATTGTAATAATTTCTGGTAAGCGCTCAAGGTTACGTCGCAGTAGCTTATAAAATATTGCGCAGTAGAGGGAAATTGAATGAACAGAATATTTAGCTTAGACGAAGTGGGGAATTATCAATGTTATTAGCGCAATTTCAAAATAAAATTGGAACAGAGATGGGTGTGTCATTAATGAAAGACCATTTCATTAATGACACACCAATCTCTATTCGGTGGTTCTTTGTTGGTATTCTTATTTTAGAAATATAACGTGAATTTACAAAGAAATAAATCTTATTTCTGTTTTTTTTTTTGTCTCTAATACTCTTACATACATATATGTATAGACAGTAAATGTGAAATATGATTGAATCAATAGCCATATATAAGAAAGGTATATGATATATGTAATAACAGTGCTAATGTACATTATGTACTTGAATGTTATGAACTTGTACATTTTACACTTGTGAATTACATACTTGTACATTAAATACTTGTACATTATATACATACAAGTATATAATGTACACGAGGCTGCGAAGACGTGAAATACTGTTAGACTTAAACATTTTTTAACGGCAGGTAACATTAGCCTCAATAAAGAACAAGTTATATCATTATTAGAACGTTGTAAGGAACTCTATATTTTGATTAATCCCTTTGTCGGGGACTTTAAATAATGAAACAATGTAACTTCACGCCTGTTTCTCCTCGAAGAGTTAGTCTGAGGAGTTAATGTTGTCATTTAGATTCTCTTAAACTATTGCGTTAGATACTAGCACGACCAACCGATATTTGGTAACCAACCGTCATTTTATTACCGCCTACAATTTAATTCTCTAAAGAATTAAATTGTAGGTCGATCAATTATAATAAAATGATTCAAATCAACATCATCATCATAATCAGCCTATCTAAATCCACTGCTGGTCAAGGACCGCTCCCAAAGAACTTGCCGCATTTAGCTTCTGCTTGCAGCCGAATGAATCAAATATCGGCTGGTAATACTAGTAACGATAATAATATAGTCTTACTTAATATATTTTAAGTGTGGTTGTTGTTATAACTATTAAACAATAATATGCATGAACTGGGAAGAGACAAATGAGTTAATAACCTCTCATCCCAAAATCGTATATAGAACTTGAATGGCAGAACTTGATTCGGTGAATGTTATGCAAAAATATTCGTTCTCTCATCCCATTACGTAATTGTACCGTACATGTCCCCTAGATGCACGGTAGTTTCCGAAAATAATATAATAAGATGAAAATCAGTAATAAATGACGGATTTTAATAAACCTCCTTGGGAGTGAAAATATTTTCGTTTTAAATTTAAAAGCGAAGAGTAGAGATACAGGCTGATTATTTTTCATTAATAAAAAAAAAACAAAAATTTATTTTTTACTTACCAAGCAAATTTACAAGAAGTTTTGTGAGGTAAAATATTAATCATGTCCGGTATTATAAGACCAAAACCCTTAATGAAAATTTACTACTACAAATTTGCCTAACAAATTTCATGGCGCGCCCGCTTAAAATTCATGTGTACTCATTCTATTTCCGTTCTTCTCGCATTTGCCTGCAGTTCCACGTGGAGTTGATTTTTGCAATGTACAGTTAGGATACATAAGCTTAATAATTACTTAACAAATGTTTTGATTTAACACTGAGTTGTACGATGTAATTAAAGCTCGAAAATTGAACTTCAATTTAGAAATACCAACAAACTGTGTACTCTTCTTGTTATACTCTTTAGTGTTAAAATTTTTTCATAAGCGCCATTTTTTTTTACGTGGGGAAATCCGTCATGGATACCACTGCGCCACGAGGAGACGCAGATGGTTATGCCGGACTCGTACCTTACAATACTTCTGTAGACCCAGCCAGCGGTCCCAGATTACGCAGGCCCATCTTATGAGGACGCGCTAAAAAACGTCCCCACACATAAATATGTATCGTGCCGCAATTGGCACGTCATCCGTCGCAACATCATTTTCGAGGCATCAAACCCCCGTGTCTGACGCCCGGATGTTAGTTACGGGGGCAGCCGTCGGTTGTATGTTAGACGTCTGCGCCTGACCCCGCTGCGGCGGATCAACTGCGGTGGCTCTGCCTCCGCCCTCATACGTTCTGCCTCTTTCTTATTTGCTATCACCTCCTCGCAGAATGAGACAACACTTCTCCAACACCTGTCACTGCTCACCATGCTTTTGACCACCGCGGGCAAAGACAGGCCTTGTCCGACTATCGTCACGAGTGCTGCACGCATCTCTGCCCAATGTGGGCACTCTGCCAACGTATGCTGCGCCGTATCTACAGCGCAGCCGCACTCGTGGCATACCTGCGTGAGCTCCTTACCGACCACCCCGCACAAGTACTGCGCGTAAATATAAGCATGACATTGAGATGAGCAGAACTTTGCATTTGCATTTGAAATGTATCATAATTTTTAGTTTTTTTTTATGTTGTAACATTTTGAAAGTGGCGTGCTTTTGGAAAGGATTACGTTCAGCAGTGGACTAGGCTGACGATGATGATATTTTAACAATATTTAATTTAATAATTAAATAGCTGATACTAAAAGAGCTCATATAAATGAAAGATAAATAAGATCATACTGCTTTTTCCGTCTATCATTTGTTTGCAAATGATAGACGGAAAAAGCATAGTTTAAGGGGTCGCAACTCACAACTATTTTCGGTTTAAATCATATTGTAACGTTGTTATGATTGCACACTTTAGGAAATAGTATAAGAATCTATAAGCTCAAGGATTGTCTACCTATAATTTACATAATGTTTCTATGGAGCTTTCAAAATGTACTTACATTTTTTATAACCTTGTATTAGTGTTTACGTAAAACGTTTGCAAGGAAGTTTTAATTATTATGTGGCTACGCCAGTTTACCTAAGGGGTAAGCAGAACGCACCCAGTTCTTCATACGTCTGCTCATACATGCACGCTGGTCGGAAGTAACTATTCGCAACGTGAATAAGTAAAATTTTCATAGGATACCGCTACCGTTTTTTAGCTTTTAATAATAAAAATTAAATACGCTTATTTTATGGTAAAAATATAAATATGTATTAGAAATAATTCGTTTTACATACATACATACGTACATACGATCTAAACTGATTGAGTGCCATTTTAAACCTGTCGTGTTTTGTTAACCAAATAATAATTGTTAGTATTCTATATCTGACGATGCCGATTTGTTGATCAGAATGCAGTTTAGTTGACGATTGCATTAAATATTCAGTTACAGCGGTAAATAGATCGAATGAAAGAGTATTGATTGACTCGGTCAAGCGAACCAATATGTACTTAAGCCATGACTGATCTCAGGTGTTTGACCATGAGTCGCAGCGATCATTACTCGTCAGCTATTTTTTATATGACTTTATGTTGCGTTATGAAAATGTACAAAGCGGTGATTTTTTTAAGTTGTAATTATTATTATTATATTATATATTCATATCACGTCCCTTAAGGGTGGTTAGAGAGCACAGAGTGCCAAATATTTCAATTCTCACAGACTTGACATAAGAGTGTACCCTACTACAATCCTCTGCCTACCCCTTGAGGAATATAGGCGTGAGTGTGGGATTATTACTTGAAAATCATATTCTATGTTTCGTGAGGATGTAATGTGACAATAAAGATGTTTGTTACTCTCGTTCGTATTCGTTTTAAAAACTTGTCGCGAAGGATCAAAAAGTAAATTTTCCACGCGCAAAGCCACGACCTCGTTATTTCTAAGCTTAAAAAGTGATGTTTTAGTCCACAAGTCATGTTGTTTGTGTCCGGCCGTGTGCTCTGGGTCTCTGGCGCAAGGGTATTAAAAGGTTTCCTTTACGCGAGAAAGTTTTATAATTAAAGGACATCAAAGAACCGCCGCGATGGGGTTACACTTTGCGATCGTTATTCAAAGCGGCCGTAACCGTGATAAGGGATCTTTTGGCGCCTTTTCAATACAAGTTTATTTTATTTATTGTTACGAGAGTATTCATTGAGCGTGAGGTTATGAAGCAGTGTTATCAGTACTTTCAAACACCGCTAAATAAACGGCGAATTATATCAAGTTCGGTTCACCCTTATAAATGCATTGTGCCTGACACGACCAAGATAAGAGAAGGTGAGAAAATGTGCAGATTACATAAAATAACCTCTCGTCAGGTAGCGGCGGCGAAGGCAGAAGGCTGTGATATACGCTTCAACATCGTGACGTCACACTTCCGAACATTCTCGTTTCCCCGAACCTCATTAATCCGATTAACGTTATTGTAAAATGGATCGTTGCGATCGCTGCGACATTCGCGACCTAAGCCCTTAAGATTGTTATCTGGCCTTTATAAATTATTGAGATCATCGATGACAGTACCTACATGTATTCTATCTATGAAAAATTTACCTTCATGAATGTGTATTTTGTTATACCTACTGTTTAAATTTAAGATGATGTTATATTATAATATGTATATTTAGTTGTTTTGTGTAGCTTGTAAATTTACACTTTCATGTTAACATTTACTATTTCCGTAAAATTTATTGTTATTACTAACATTATTTATTTTATTATCATTAATAAGCAAGTCACCGAAATCGGCGCGGGTGTGTGGACAGAAAGATGAAATTGGAAGAATCATAACAGGTCTGTGAGGATATGGATAGTCACTAGTCACTAGTGCCTAGCCTACTCCGCAAGGGACCGAGTATGATAGTATAAAAGAATACAAGTATACAAGTAAGATATGACACGAGAACAGAACAGGAAAACAACAGACGTTGCTTAAATGAGTCGCCATCTTGTGACAGAGTGGAGCACGACCTCGCAGTGACTTAAATAAAGGGTGTGTTGACTGGTAGTTTTAAATGTACAGCAGTCGCGGGCAGCAGTAATCAACTCCCCGCTGACCACTGCCGGGTAATTGATTGGTCTCAGACTCGCAGACAACTAAGATAACGCCGACTCCCGTGGCAAATGGATTTGTCAACTGTTCTGTTGGTAATTAAATAAAAATACCACCATCGCTCCGCGCGGACAGCGCGCCGCTGGGTTAATTTAAGTTGTATCTGATAAGTTTCTGCCATTAAGGGTTAATCTTTCAGCCGCGGTCCAGCGTGCATGCCGCTCGGTACAAGCAAATTTCAGGTTGACTGTTTAGAGTTACGTTAACCAAATGCCTGTTGTTTTGAAGTACGATAACTTAGTAATGATTTGGATTGTTTTATATATGCCCTACGTAAGAAGTAGGCTCTAGTAAATATGTTAAATTAATATCCGTGTGTCATAGCGCGAGCGGTGTACTTGATTTTATTACATTACGTCAACTGTTTCGTTGCTAAATTACCTTTACGTTTATTCATTGTAAGCATTCAAAAGACCCGCAGTGTCTTTCTCACAAACAATTTAACAGGTTTAACTTCACCGAATAGACTTTTGAATGAGATTTGTTATTCACTCAAAAGTTTTAAGTGGTTGTAAAACAATGTTCTCAAAGAATCGTATCATTAGCTACTGAAAGCGATTGTCTATCTTGTGTATGTAAAAATTATGTGTAGTGAGGCTTTTAAATTCTAGAATTATATGCCTAAGTGATAGACTCACCACCTATTCCATAGTGGCACGTGGACGTCACTGGTGAAACGTGAGACTGTATTGAACTTCCCATCCTACCTCTTCGAGGATTAAAATCCTGATATTACGATTACATAAAATGATATTAGTATAAGTCCTAATAATGTATGTTCATATCTAAATGAGAAATAGCTTTTGGATATATGAAATGTAATAAAACTAGAAAAACAGTTTAAATTTACATAATGTTTAAAAATGTTTCAAATGTAAAGCGTTCACAGTTTATAGCTGGAAGTAATATGAAAAATGAATATTATTTTACAAAAGAATTGCTGCTCCCAGCTAAAATTACAACTGTGGTGGCAAATAACAATCTTAGCTCAAAAAGTTCTCAGCTCGCGTAATCCTCTACGCTAAATTTATTTTCTATAGATTCATACTTGACTACTATTTTCAAAGGACGCTTTCATAATGGCGCAACTCTATCGACATTACTTTAGCGGGCGTGATAACTTAAAAAATTTCCTACAAAATATGATTCTTGGTGCACAGTTACACTTGTAAAGTTTAATTTTCCAAGAACTTTCTTTTTAAGGTATTCCGGCTTGCTTCTAACTTTAGCAAATGTTTTGACTTTACAAACTCTTGTTGAGCTTCGACTGAGAAATGTCCGGCAGAAAAAAGAAGCATTCCAAATTCAAAATAAGAAAATAATAGACAATAGGGTCAAGAAAGTGCGATAAAAACGGAAATGGGAAAGGTTAGTTAAGAATACACAGATGTACATAGCTTTATATGTCATACTACATATATATGTACACAAACCCCTGTGAAGCTGCATTGCCTTCCATTAGGCAACCGTGTTGACCGCGGTACCCCGGCGTGGTTTCCCGCTGTTCAGACTAGCATTTCAAATTACGATACACAAAATCAATTTCTGCCCAGCCGTCTCATCTTATACTCAATTGCTATTATTTCAAATTAACTCTATAATTACCAATTTGTCCCTATAATGAAAGATCCATTACTTTTTCCGTTGGAACATTCGATTCTCGAATTAACCGTATTAGTTTTAGCTACGAACATAAAGTGAAGAGTAACTTAACAATCTACTTGTTAACGTTATCACACAACTGTTCAACAACTTTACGACATATTTAATGCCAGAAAATTATATCAAAGAGGAAATAGTTACCAGGATTAAAACTAAGTGCATTTCACGTCAACGAGATTGATGATAGTTTCTCGCGCTTATTCATTTAAGACGGTCCTCCAGTGCTTTTAAATTTAATACACCAGTAACTTTCATATAACTTACGACATGAGAAAATAAATTAATCTTATTATCAGAATGAAGCAATTCTACTATAATATTTTTAAGCGAATTAAAGCATAAAACATGTCCGATGGATACCCGCGTCGAGAGAAGCTCGTTAGTTTTGCCGAATACCGGATAATTGTGATAACCGCATTTATCCGTGTACGGCGAACTCTTGAATGTAAAACTTAATTGAGTTATTTTCTGCCCGGCACCCGGGAATATGTTCTCGTGGGCCGACACCGAATATCGGCGTACCGATCTATTTACTCTTACGTGACCAAACTACATCCGTTAAATGAGTGTTACATATTAATGTTAACTTTCTAACAGCGTTTTACAATTAATAAAATTTTACACCAACAAAAATATCAGCTGTGAAACGCGGGAGTACTACACTCTGTCTACCACTACGGGAAATGTAAGCGAAATATAATGTAAAATATTAGGTGGTGTTTTTATTTTATTTCGGCGCAGTGCAAACTACGCGACGCACCATTAAAAATGTTAAATAGAACTTTTTGTTCGGCGAGATTGCCGCGCTACAGCAATTATTCATTTCTCAAAGAAATGTGTTTTCACCACAATGTGTAAGTTATAACTAACTGTAGGAACCCAACAATACCACGCCGAGTAACACCGAGGCGGATTGTTTTGAGTATAAACAGCTTCAAAACTAGTTCCTTGTTTAAAAAAGGATGATGTTTTCAAGCGTTTTAGCTTACGCTTAATATAATAATGATGTTGAAAGATCACGTCGAGAAACTTTCGAATTTCGCACGGAAACCTAATATCTAGGTTGGAATTGCGTTAAAAATGAACAGTATTTTTATTCAGCGCTGCAGCGGCATAGTTGGGGGCGTCTTATTTCGTAGCAGCTGCATAGCTTAACAATCTTAGCTATTCGTTGGGCTTCGTCAGCGCTCGGCTCGACAGGCACTCGAGTCGGAGTCGAGGCTCGAGGTGGCTCGAGGCTCGGCGGCCTAAGAGTGCTGGCGCGGCGGAAGCGTGCCCTTACGTGCTTGTCGTCCCGACACGCCGCCTTTGTCCACCCACTAGGCTTATTTGCTGAACAATGAAAAAGACGAAAGGCTCCTATATATTTCCGTTAACCTACCATGAACGTTCGAATACGAAAAAATTGTCACTTTGAACGTACACCGTTTAAAACTTTCCAATTGCTCTTTTCTGATAACAATTATTATTAATTGATGATTGTAGGAATTTCTTATATATCACCTAGTTACTATACAGTTCGACTAACGATTTTTCCGTGTTACAAATTTGATGCTATTGATTGATGAAACTGTTCTATGAGATTAGAGCAGATTTTGTAAATTATTCATTTTCTTTTCGAACGCGACTCCGCCATAAATCGATTTCGGACCCAATTTATCAAGCGCTCTAAATACTCGTCTCGGGCAGGTCGGTGTCTGTGAAATGGGGGGGGGGGGGGAGAACATTGAAAAAAGTTAAAATTATATCCGCAATTCCGCCGTATTGGGTCGTTAGATGTTTAGGTGGCTGTAAATCGGTATTCCATTACTTAAATACACGCTCACAATTACTTAGATTGTGACGGAAAATGTATCCGCGAACAAGTGGGTCGTAATAGGATTTTTTCCCGTGTAGTAGATTGAGAGAGTGATCTTCGGTTGCGAGTGGGACTCTTTTTTGTGATTACGTTTCAATTTCTCAACTCAGTCGGTCCGTCAGAGCGTGTGAGCGATGCGCGTGTCGATACGCCTTGACAGTCTCCGCGGTACATTGTCGCCCAGTGGACGCCGCCAATAGCTAAAGCATTAATTTTTCTATCCGTACATTTTCCTTTTATCCTTTTCACTATTTTTGAATTTCCAATAGACACAAACTGAATGTGTATGTTGAGTTTCAAAATGTTATGATTATATTAATTTAATATTTATCATTTTATTATCGTTAACAAGGGAACCTTTATCAAATTAAGGCAATGATTTACGTTGACATGTTTTTCAATTATTTTATAACGGAACTGTAGGAACATTTTGGTAATTGAATTTTTGTTAATTATTTGGAATTCGTAAGATAAGTATCCTGTGACTGTCTTGTTGGTCGTGTGGTTGCAAGTGCGACTGCCGATCGGGAGGTCCTGGGTTCGATTCCCGGGTCGAACACTACAAAAGAATTTTTCTAA
>DWEJ01003485.1:0-10398 GCA_018245835.1 Mysoria sejanus stolli | reverse complement strand
TATTATACTCAATATTAAATTTTTTTTTTATTCGTTACCGATTCGTTGTTGATTTTTTATTACCTATACGGCTGTATATCGAGAAGAGGTACATAGAGGAGTTTAGTACACTCAAACCGTTCACCACTTAGTTAGACGGTCCCTACGTACAAAACGACATGTCAAAAATCGAGCTTTACAGAAGAGCGTAATGTATATTCAAAGCCTTACTTATTCTCATATACGATATGAATATTAAGTTAAATAATATGTATTTTACTTAATATACAAGTCGTATAAGAGAATAAGTAAGCTTTTAAATATAAATTACGTTCTTCTCTAAACCTAGATTTTTGACATGTCGTTTTGTACGTAGGGACCGTCGTATGTTCTACATCTGACCGTAGAATAGGCGATGAGCTTATTGCTTTATACCTAGCAGAAAATACAGTCTCCGAACTACTGCTGGGAATTGAAAGCAAAAAATAAAAACCCAACCTGGGGATCGAAACCAGGACATCTCGATAAGAAATCACGCTTGCATCCTCTGTTCTTATGAAGGAGTCAGGAATTCTGTTATTATTATGATTAATTCATCACACCATTGAATAAAAATCAAAATTATACTAATGGCAAGAAAAATCTTGATCAAACACGTCTCGGCAAAACCTACGTGTTTGATCAAGATTAGCTTAACCCGTAAAGGAGCTGTCATTATGATATAATATTAGTAATAAGTTATGATTGTCACATTACTATATGCCTAATTGTGAGGCTACATTGAGTCGTTGACTACATCGCTTACTATAACGCGCGACACGTGCATCATTGAAAGTGACGCGTGGTGCAATTGACAATGATTGAAATCACGCATATATCTGGAAGGAATATTTTCATATTGTGCAACAGAGCACATTCATATGGAATACACGAGGTAGCTAAGAATGTGTAGTATTTATTACATACAATATATATATATAAGGGTAACATACCGCTGATGTATCATTATCTTAAAAATAAAAAATATAAACAAAATGCAATAAAACATGTGTCAATAAATATGTCAGTCAAAATTTTCAGAAAGCATTTTTTATTTTATATGCAACTTGTGTATGCGCCTACTTGTACATTTTGTATGCAACTAGAATCTTATACATGCCTTTAGTCACAACGTCCATTTCATTATAACATATTGTTATGAGGATTTTTATTTCCAAGTATTATGTGGCATGTACATAATTTCCCTAACCAATTCTATAAAACCGCATATTTTATCGATTACGAAAATGATAAAAACCATTTAACGGTCTCTCTGTTACTTATAGGAATAAACTCTAACAATATTTTCAAAAGATCCCAACATACGCCTAAACATTATGTTTTTATACCTTTATACCTTTTTTAATGACTGCATCAAACTAAAATATTTTTGTGCAAAGCTGATTCACGAATAAAAATCTCTACCAAGCAAGTATACAATTACGATATGTATATACACAAAATACTCCATCTCTAGTATATCATAGTACCAAGTCCCTACAGGGTGAGCAGTGAGCACCGAGTGCCAATTATCTGTACCCATTCAGAGCTGACGCGCTTCTTGCACATCCATCACTATGTAGTGATACAATACACATCGTAGACTAATAATACAGTACATCCGTATTGCACAAGAGCACGAGTGATCGGGTAACTATGGGCTGTGTGAACCCACATGTGTATATTTCACAGCGCTCGTAAGTGGGTATTGGGCTAATGCACGAGCGCCGCCGTCCAACCCCGTGGTCACGGCGTGGTAATGTTACGCCTGCCGGTGATTCGACACGTGTCTCCCTCCTGCACTGTTTCACACTGCCATGTAATAATAGTACGAAAGGAAAGCGTGTACATCGACGATGTACACTAGAATAATCATACAAAACAAACTTTCTTCCACTTGGATATATTACGTCACATACAAAAACGTTCTTTCCCTTTTTTGCTATATCAATGGTACAGATACAGGCAGCTGGTACAAGTCGCCGTGGTTGTCTGTGGGCCTCTGCGACTGATCTCGCAACATGACATTTTGCATTATGCTGCTAGATCAGTGAAAGTTGTTAAACAGACTGCCGATTGAATAATATTCATTGAAATCAGGATTTAAAGAAACATACTTATTAGTCATTACAGACCATTCAGTTGTTAGTGTCAGATACTTATTAGTATCAGATGACATCTAATCAGTTGCAGATTGATAAAAGACCCGTTGCTTATCCTGAGTAATGACGTCATCGCATCTTCTATGCGTAAAAACTTAGCAATTAAAAGCTGTTTCAATATATCAAAAGACTGACATTTTAACTACAGGATATACTTTCGTTTAACATTGGTTCCCCTTATAAAAAAATTGACATTTTAATTACAGGATATACATTCGTTTAACATTGGTTCGTACGAATTTCAGTATAACCACCACCACCACCATGACCGTGTGATATAAATTTCTTTAAGACGAAAACTCATAAAATCATCTCGTGAGAAAACAATCACCTTAATGTTCCCATTTAAAACTGTCTCAGAACGCGTTAATTCTGATTCAAAATATTGTTGGCACCGTGGCTTGCGTTTCATCCCTATAAATATAAATGCTTAGTTGATTAAAGACAGATATATCAGAAATCTAAATGCGGCCACCGCGCGTCACACGACTTTAATAACGGATACTAAAATTCGGAGTAGACAAACTGAAATAAACCACTACTCAGATCGTTTCCAATGATCGAGACAATATGAGTAGATATCTCATTATCGAGCTGTTTATGGATTGTGCAGATGTGGAATAAGAAATACTCTTAACCTTATAGGTCACCCCTCTGCATCGCTGAGCTTAAATTTAAATCTAACTTACATTTATGAATGCGCAACTTAATTTATTTGTCACTCTTTCTTGCTGAAACGGATGGACGGACTTGATTGAAAATTGTAAAAATAAATATTAAAAAATACATATAAAAAACTGTAAAGACTTGTCGTTATTATTACGTTTTTACTACAAAACCTAAATTTTCTAGCATATCTCATTAAAAAAATATTATTTTCTTATTTAACATATATTTATGTATTATTATAAAAAATATATTAATATTCAAACTTTTTTACACACAATACCAAACAAAACAAAAAGTCGACAATCCTAAAAGATAATTCGTTGTGAATATCTAGATGTTAAAACACCTTCTTCGTTGGTCGTGTTGGTTGCAAGCGCGACTGCCGGTCCTGGAAGTCCTGGGTTCAAATCCCGGATATAAATTAGAAAATCCAATATAGCCCATTGAATTTTTGTAATTTAGATTCTCTAATAGTGGCTCTCGAAGTCTGGATTCTGGTGTATGGCAATACGCTCACCACCTAATCCATAGTGGGACGTAAACGTAACTTGTGAAACGTGGGAGTATACTACCATTCCTCTGCCTATCTCTTCAGAGATGACAGGCGTTGCAACGTACATATCTAGATATAAAAATATTTATTGAGCTAATTTGATTACAGAAGCTTCTTCATTGATCGCAGCCAGCGCTCGCCGGCCGCCATGTTGTGGGAAACCGTTGGAAAGTGAAAATCGCCACTCATTGTCAGTGTCGAAGCCCACGCATTGTTCCCCGCCGCTCCCGTGTGAACTCAACGCGACACATGATAGATGCAACGAATGCGTTATAAAGCGATAATTTTCTTTCACTTGCTATCTTTAATATATAATGCATACATTATGCACGCAAATGTTTTGTTCACGCCTCGACCTGAATTTCTAGAGTTTATAGTGCCATTATCTTACGACCAATCTTCTATATCTTTCTGTTGTACCTTCGTTATAATGTTTCAATTCAATGTATGATTGATTCTAAATCTTAAGAAAAAGTTAAAAGAACGTGCATTTTCTTTCACACTTATGATGAATATTATGCTGAACGAAGATTTTCATTGATTTCATAACCAAAATCGCACATGAAAAATAGAAATACATAACATTAAATACATATTAAACAAAGTACAAGTATATATTGCACGCGTCAATACATACTTCAACCAAAAAATATTTAACATAAAAATTCCTTAAACACAACACCACAATACAATAACTGGTTCAAACAAAAAGCAAACACATTCTACGTTTTGCGAATCCTAACATCACCTTCAAAAGAATGTCGCTCGTGCGACGCCCACGCGTGTCTAAAAGATGGTGCCAAATAATAAATATAATATACGTTCTTTAGACTTGTGTACATCTATTTTATTACCGTGGTATGTTGCTACCTAATAATAACATTGTCGAGAGAGAAAAAAATAGCATATATAATTACAAGATTAAATTTACTTGTGAATTAATTAGGGCATACATAAAGAAAAATAAATCTTAATAGAGCCTTTGTAGATCATAATAGAGGCCTAATAGTAGACCACTGCTACACATAGGGCTCTCCTGAAAGATTATACCGAAAATTCCCACACTGAACATCTGGTTGGGGATCGCAGAGCACAGCTAGTCGCACAGGGCCAGGGTATGTAACTGTGTCGAGTTTAATCGTCTCTTACGACACCATGTATTCCAGCGCGAGGTCGGAGAGTGTACTCTTACTCTGTCCGGACACGGACAACTGTCGGATTGTGTTACACTGAAGAGCTAGTGAGTGACTCTTGTACTATCACCATAACTGTTACCATAGCAAATAACGTCTCTGCCAAACGCAAATAAAGCAGAATGATCAAGTAAACTCTGGTTAATGTAGGGACAACAGAAGTAGCAAATTTTTATTTCCTTCTTTAATTTCATCAAAGCTGTCTTATATGCACAGCTCATTTTGCCTGGATTCGTTTAAGGACAAGTCCAATTTAATCAAACTACGCACGCCTAGGTATGCCTTTGCCGACTGTACCGTTCACGTTGGCATTATACATCCTCTTTCGTTGCTCTATTACCATATTTTTACCTATAAATTTACATACATATTTACATAGATATCGCTGTATGAAAGCTTTATAATATTGTAATTGACCAATTAGAACAAACATTCAAAAACCGAGATAAGGAAAAAATGTCAAAAATCACAAGATATATGAGTAATGGGGGAATGAGTCATTTCCGTGGCATTCCAATATTTTTTTCCAATACATGATACATACTACATAAGGATGTTTATCGATCGTTTGTTTAATGGGGAAAAATATAAATTTTCTTGTAAGGAGAATAGTTAATTATTGCCATTTTTTCATGTCTATTATTTATTACGCGAAGAAGAGCGCATCGACGACATGTAACGAATACAGTAGCAATTGTTCCTGTTTACGTTTACAGTTACATGCAACGTTACGAATCCGACCAAGACCTACCGCAACGAAGCATTCATTGACAATTAGGATTTACACAAAAAAAACTCAAAGCAAAAAAATACGAAAAAATATTTTACTGAAAAAATGCGTATTGTATATGAGGCAGAGACGATGAAACAATTATGTTGGCGCCGAAATGTCGCTCACATACAATAACATTATTATTTTTCGATATTAGCAATGCTAATATATTACGTTGTATTCGGAACGATACCATCCACATACGGCGAACTAGTGTTGTTTATATGCCGCTGTCTATAAATCAAGCAATTGTCCAGATCGCTTTACATCGCGAATCGGTAACAGTGTCCATCATAATCGCGATTCCGTTTTTTTTTTGCGCCCGCTCATGTCGCTAAAGCGGTTTCGATACAAAAGTATGCTCTACCAATATTCGATTAAGGTGTAATTTCGGTTGGAAGTGTTTTCACAACTCCTTTTTCGGGCGGCCAAATGGTGTCAGGATAAAATATGCCGTATCACGAAAACGTGAAGGTGGCGTTTGGCGTGTGGCATTGATTGAGATGTCGCGGGTTTTCCGCGGCGGCGTCGACGGCCGGCGCGCGGCGTCGCGGACGCCCGGCACGCGTGGAATGCGGAGATGACCGGGCTTTTCGGCATATTCCGCCATCTGATTAGCATGCGGCATCATCGGCGCCAGCATATCAAATTATTGCCGTTCAGTATCAAAACACAGCTAATTTAGATAAACCAGTGGTTTCTTCTCTTGATGACAAATACTCATGATCGGCTGTAGTTTGTGTTGACCGCCGCGCGGACCGGCTCTACCACAGTTCGCGTTCTTTGCTTGAATTCGTTACGGTTCACGGTCGACGGAATGTGTTAATGTTGGAAATTTTTAATTTTCTCGGCGCCAATGTATTTAACGCAAATTGGCAATTAATACGGCCGGCGGCACATTTGACATAACTAATGGGACAAACAGCTTTGACATATCATAATAAGTCCATAAATTTGTTTTGAATTATAAACCGCTATGGTATATGAAAACATAATAACAACACCATACTTTAGCTGTTACACATTTAGGCACACATATATAGGTACTTCACCCCACCGTTGTGCAACTATAACCGTTCCAAAGCAAAACATAAAAATAAGTTAAATAAAACTTTATTTCTGGTAACATTAGAGGGCAGGTACAACATATTCGCTTAAACACAACAATTACACTCATCCATCGGAGATGAACGTGAGTGCATAGGTAATTATACAAAACTATGTCGAAGGTCGCTCCGACACACGTGGGTTCATGTGTGCGACCGGAGTACGTGAGACGAATTCTATCATTACCGCACAACGTCTATTAATCTACGGCACTGATGATTTCTCAGATGTGATACCGGATTACTTATGGAAATATGTATGATCATTATTATAATTGTAATATTTTCATCAATCAATCATTCATTAACAATGCTCTTTGTCTTTACACTGTATGATACGGATGTCGATGTTTCGAATGTGGACGGGTAATGGGCATACACGACCATGCTGATCGAGATTCGCACGTTTCCAAAATCGTTATGTAGAAGATGTATTGAATGCCTTACTATGCTTTTCATCAATATTTTACACAGAAACTGTTCGGAGTTGTTAATCAGATTTCCTAGTAGAAATTTGCACTGGTAGTAACACAGGTTCACCACTTGCTCCATAGTAGGCCGTAGACGTTACTGGTGAAACGTGCGACTGTACTTCACTCCTCTGCCTACCTGTACAAAGATTACAGGCATAATGTTCCTTTAAAGAAACAATTACAAAAACTTTTAAACTACACCTACGAGTGAAAATCTATACCACAACGCTAATTATGCCGCACATAGTTCGAACACAGTTAAATTAATTAAAAAGCGGCTAATGAAACCCAAATTCCAGTCCTAAAATGAGTGGTACACGGAATCCGCATACCCAGGCATCGGTTCGCGCGCGCTTTTTGTAACGTTTCAAAACGTTAGGAAAAACTTGCAAAATGTCACCCGCAACTATATGCAATGTATAAAACACGGGCAACGGAGCGCTACCCGCGCTCACTTCCCTCTCCATCGCTTACTGTAATACCCCACACTATTGCTAACATGCATACATATACATATAAAACAGACGGCCGTATTATTAGAATTAACTAGCTGTGATCCGCGACTCCGTCTGCCTTGTCTGTTTGCGATGTTTAAGCAAAAAGATCAAATAAGCGATGTTTTTTAAGCAATAAGATCGAAATTAAAAATGTGATTCGCTTAATTGTATTGGTTAGTAACGTTAGAGGGTGAGCGACGTATGTGTAGTTGACCTTTACTGAACGCGTACTGCCTATAAAAATCGTTGTTAAGGAAAACGTCATTACCATTTATCTAGTTCTTTTGTCAGTGAGTTGTTCAGTATTCATAATATAATCATGTACATATAATACTCAATATTCTGATAGATTACATCAACGTAACATAATATACCTAATAGTAATAAGCGTAGACTTGAATTCGGTGCAAAGCTTATAATATTCCCCATGGGTCCAGTCTACTTTCTAAAGCGCACGTTACGACCGCGGGAACGCCGGCCCAATCGCGTCCGTTATATCATTACCGTTCGCTATTAAACACTAAAAACGTTTCTGCACAAATTAAAACATTAATTCCATTAAAGGTTCATGCGTATCGTTAAATTAAGAAAGCCCCGTTTACATGACCCTCCATATCAACTTTTACCTCTTTCCAACATTTCCATCTTATATTTTATGGTAGGTACTCAGGTTGGGATGGCGCACTTTCGGGGAGGCCTGTGTCCAGCAGTGGACTGAGATGAACTGAAAGTGGTGATGATGTCGTTTAAGGAAAATAAAATCCCCGAAATCAGAGTGCTTGTATAAAGAAAGCAATTAATATATTACTTTGAAACCGTAAATATTTATTATTTTGAAAACGTAAGTATTACGAAGAAACACTTATTTCTGTTATCTCGTCTGTATTCAACGCGTTCACAATAAGATGTAAAAAGAGAAACATATAACAGGAAAAACAATGCCACGGACCGCGTGTAAGTAAGATATGAACTTTGACCGAATCGCATCAATGACCCCGAGTGAGGGGAATTCAATGACTATTGTTCGCGAGGAGAAAAAGAAAGTATGTATGGAGTTAGTTGAAGATCTAGATACTGATGAACTGCCAACATGAACATGTCCACTGTACAATGGCTCAACACTAAATAAGATATTACACGAGCCGCGATATGTATACACGTTTACAATACCTATGTAGTATTGTCTAAAGTTAGTCCTAGGAAGAAAGTGACATTGAAAAGTTACGTAACTTCATATCGAAAGCATCATGAACACAATGTGCTTTAATGAACAACTCGTTTATACACACGACTTCGTATGCTTTGTTGTGATTAACATTATATTTGATGAACTAACAAAAAATATTGATTACAAAAAAATTGATGATAAATATTGATGACAAAACACATCAGTAATAACAAAAAATAACAAATAATAGCAATATTTCTTAATCTTTCATATTTATACATAAAATGGGGTATCGTTATATTTTGGAATCTAGGGACCAGGGGTCTACGAAAGAAACCTTATAAGACTAAATAGAAATTTATCCAGTATTTTTCGCACGGTGCACGGTGCAACGATAGCGCTCTTTTATTTTGTTTATAAAGAAGACGTCGATATAAGTTAGGTATATTACTTACTTATTTATAGGTTATTTTACTATATAACTTATATAAGTTATATAGTAAAATAACATTCATAAATATTAAATAAAAATCTGAATATAATTTTATTCAAATATGATAAAGTCGCATCACAAATCAATCAACTTACAAATCAACAACCAACTTCTAAGCGTAATCAAATGAACACTTGAGGTCAACCAGAAACGCGTCGCAACTCTCAAGTTGTTAAACTCAGTTAATAAAGACTACTAACTTTACAACGAGTATAGCATTAATAGCGAGTGAACGCCACTTCCGTATATTCACATCGACGTTAACTTCCTCACCGCCGCCATTCCGAATACGACGTAACACGTTTGAAACTTCACAAACGAGATTCACATGATCATGACAAACTGTTCCACGCACGTACGGCTCGTACTATGGTGCAGTTGCGGCGGCTATCGCGAAACGATCTGCCGAGTGGAGCAACGGTGACTGGGCCAACAGATGTCTAGTGGCCGCTAGTGATAAAATGTCACGTCCGTATATATGAATGTTCACGTGCTGTTGAGGGCACGCTAAGAACTCGTTTACGCGTCTTTAATTAATTAAAGTAATTGTAAAGTAATTAAATTAATTGAGCGTAAAAGAATAATTTTAACTGGGCAAGGCTCACAAGACTCAAGACGACAGAACAAACTGGTCACAGGAGATTTTATGGTCACCGCTCTACTTGTTTCTTTTGTGGATAGCAAACATATAAAAACTAAAAATATGACTCTTGTATTCAGAGCCGATAACGCATCAACTACTACAGTCGAGTATAAATTCACTTCTATTTAAATTGAGATTTAGATAAGTCAAATAAAAATCTCCTGAACATTTACTTGTATGTCTCTACAGGAAGAAGTTACGCCGCACTCGACAGGGAGATAATATTTATGAGCCAAGACACAGCAAACATAAGTGTTTACTTGAAATATTTCATATGATATGTAACGGAACAAAACTTTACAATACCGCTTACAATATCGCTTATCACATTTATCACTTGTCCACTGTATAACAAAAGTTACCGCTCCACTGACACAGTTGTATGGACACTGCGCAGTAACATTACATATTTTGCTTCTGTTCAAACACTTACATAAATATTAGTCTACAAATATACCTACATACAATAAAACTTCCAAGGCCCTAATATATATATTAATGTTTACGATTAATATAAAGTTATATGATGCTTGTAATTAAGGAATATTTAAATATGTTTATTATTGGTTTGGTTCACAGATTGATTGGTTTGGCCACCCGTTGATTTAGAACGGTGGAAATTTTACGCATCTTTGAGCACACCACACGATG
>DWEJ01003484.1:0-10401 GCA_018245835.1 Mysoria sejanus stolli | reverse complement strand
GTTTATGGGCGGCAGTAGCCACTTACCATCAGGTGGACTGCATGCTCGTCTGCTACTTCCATATTATAAAAAAAAAAAAAGTATAATGCTCGCTATCATCTAATCATCTGAAGCTTTAGTTTGCTTAAGGGCTAAGAACATAGATTAAATATAAACGCGGATAATTATACAGGTGCTTAAATAAAATAAACATGTGGTATGGAGCTCAGTGGCGTGCTATTGGAGAGGCCTATGTCCAGCAGTGGACACGAATAGACTGATGATGATGATGATGATGTGGTATCGTTTAAAGTGTGTCGTAAACGCGACTAAACTTTGACTTGGCTCGTTGCGGTATGACGCAGCCTGCCCAGACATGGACAGACAAGATCATTATGATGAATTGCGTAATATCACGCCTGTAATTCCGAACAGGTAAATAGAGGTGTGTAATACAGCCCTACGTTGCACTAGTTACGTTTACGTCCCACGATAGATTAAATGATAAGCCTTTTGCTATAAACCGGCCAAAATTCCAGAATACCTGCCATTACTAGAATATCTAAATTAGATAAATCCAAGAGTGCCCGACCCGGGCTTTGAACCCGGGACGTCCCGATCGGCAGTCGCGCTTGCAATCGACACCATCAACAAAGCAGTCGATGATGATTAATGATGATTTTGATGAATGATCATTTAAAAGGCACATGAGTTTATCAGCGCAACGTAATAGCTATCTATAAAATAAGTTCTTTATTAATTCGTCGGCCCCTGGGGTCGGTGTTGACGTTGACAAGTTGTCGTTACATCCTCGACGGCGCATAATCACGTATTCATTTTCTCGCTACGTTACTGGCCGGTGCGCGTTGCCCAACGCTATGAATTGAATACCTACTTCAGATCGAGAATTTAACTTCGTGCGTCCACTAATACTTTCCCTTCAAGCGTCGCATTTATTTATGTATTAAGCTTCTATTATTATATTACGTGCAATATTAATAATATAAATAAACAGAACGATCAGGAGGATCATTAATGTCGTGTTGCTAATTGTTTACAAGTGAATTTTCAATGTATTATTGAAATACCCTATTATGACTATCTCGTTAATCTTGTTGGTTGCAAGTGTAACTGCCGATCGGGAAGTCCCGGGTTCGATTCCCGGGTCGAACACTACAAAAAATTTTTGATTTAGTTTTTCTAGTAGTGATTCGGAGTATGGCTACGTGTCCGTTGCATGGCAATAGACTCACCAACTATTCCATAGTGGGACGTAAACGTAATAACCGGTGAAACGTGGGAATGTTCTGCATTCCTCTGCCTACCTCTTTGAGGATTACAGGCTTGAAGTTACGAAAAAAAATCAGAACGATAATAGGGTGCTGAACGTATTTCAAAATTTTCTTTTAATTTATGCAGATTGCGGGGAGGTAGATACCTGTATAACAACTTCATATTCGGATTACAGAATAAATTAAATGAATACGATGCCCGCTGCCTTTCTCAAGAAGTTTAACAATACTTCAATTGTTTATAAATAACGAAGACTAGGTCGTACACAATTATGTTTTTCTGTAACTCAAGAGTAAACACAAAAAACTACTATACTATAACATCACGTCTTAACTTAAGAAGTTTGATTTTGATGATTTTCTGACCCGTTTCGGCATGGTTCAGAATTTATACAGGTTACCAACTACAAGCCAGCGATCACGGGGCCGCAAACAACTTGACTGTACATTTAATTTAATAAGATCGACTTACTTGAGATACGATGGATGTTATTATCAATTAGAGAACTTGGCGGAGTTTTGCTGGAAAAGCCTCTCTAAGGAGCGATCGATTTATATGCTTTTCATGGATCAGCTCGGCAGGTTGTCGGAGATACGAACAACGATAAAGAAAGCGTAAAATTAATTATATTGAGTATTGATATTCGTTCTAGGTGCCTGCTGTCTCTGAATGAGTGTTTCGCAGTATTCTTTGATAAATTGTTAATATATATGTAGAATGTTCAGAAATTGACGTCCTCGGACCTTTTTATACGGATTGAATTGACCTGATTCATTATCGAATTCGCGTGTTGGCATCCAGTCTCAGTGAAACAAATCATCATTAATTAACAATTCAGAAACAACTCGTCAAGAATATTTGCAAGTTGCCTAAAGTATGTATACGTATGAGCCTATTAACTAATTAGATCATACCATTACGATAGCTAAGCTACCCTAAGCTATAAATTATAAGCACTTCACAACTTAATGATATTATCTGTTGTAAACTTTAAATTAAATTTAAGGTAAAGTGGGCAACATGAGATTGATCATTTTCAATAACAAGAACGGTCGAACCGAATGGATAGCCATTGTCAGAGAATTGTTTACATTTCGATTGCATTTAAAAGCGATCAACTTCAATGTGTCGTATGTGGAACAATAAATTATTATTTTTTATTCCATTGACAAAAATGTATATAAAGAACTTTTATAATGGCTCATTATAATTGGTGACAGTACCTATACAGAATCCATAAACACGAGTACGCATCAAAGTGAATTGAATGAACCCAAAATAATTCTTCCGTAGAGTTGCGATTGTGACACGAGTACTCTACTCCGGATTATAATAATTAATTATTATTAAGAAAAAAAGTTAAAAAAGAAATAGCAGTGAAAAAACAAATAGCAGTTAAAAAGAAAGCAGTGATAGCCTAGTGGTTTGAAATTCGACCTATCAATCCGGTAGACTGGATTCAAATCCCTGGTGTGCACTTCTTAAAAATGTGCTTTTTAAGTTTAAATATCACTTGCTATTACGGTGAAGGAGTTTTCCTTCACCGTGAGAAAGCCTGCACACCTTGAGTCCTCAAAAAAAATGTTGTCTAAGGCGTGTGAAGTCTGCCAACCCGCACTTGGCCAGCGTGGCAGACTATGACCTTAACCTTCTCATTCTGAGAGGAGACCCATGTTCCAACAGTGGAACGATAGAAGGGTCGATATGATGATGATGATGATGTTTATGAAAAATGCGCAACATAATATTCAACCAGAACAAACGTTCAATCTAATTATGCGTAGTTAGCTAAATAGGCATTTCAGTAGCTTGAATGAAGTACCTAATAGTGCGATAAAAACAGAACTATTCAACCCAGTACGCACGCAATGTTTGTTTGTCGGAACATCACAATTTTTAGTTGAGTGCTGTGATCTATCGCAGCAATTTGACTTTTTCGCTCGATTTATACGAATAACACCGATCGCCGCGAAAAGCGGGCAAACAAGCGGAATTCGTTGGGAACAACAGCAATTTTTTTTAGCGCTGCGACTCTTTATATCAGTCAAATGTCTAACTGTTGAATTGCGCTGTTGACTGATTTGTTTACAGCCCTGGATCCGATGGAAAATATGAAACAGGATTCGACGGAGAAATATTGGCAATCACCGCTGTTTCCAGTGATACCGATACATTGTTGTGAAAATACATTTGCAATCTATGATTGAACACTGTGAACATTATGAACTGAATATACAATAGGATGCAAAAGATATTAATGTAAGACCATTATATGAAAATAAAAAAGACTGTCGTCGGAATCTGCCTACCCTTGGCCTACCTCACCTACTCGCCTATCTCACGTACCCGCCTGTTACTATGTATTGGCCGTACAATGCCCTGCCGTACAAAGGGAATCCTTGGCCCGGGTTCAGATCCCGGCTCGGGTACAATTGAATTAGAAATTGTAGTTAAAATTTTTATTAGTGGCTCGAAATCTGGGTCTGTGCCCACTATATGGCAATAGTATCCGTCGCTCCGTATTTTATTGTGGAACTGATGAAATGTGGTAGTGTACTAGACAATTATGGCCTACCTTGTTGGGGGTTACAGGGTTATGTTACGTAAGTTCCAATGAATATAAATACGCCGCCAAATACTACATTTAAAAGAATTATAAGCAATAGATATTATAAACTAAAATTCAGACGAATATATGATTTAGAGTGTTAGCTTCCCACAGCCCAGATAATAAATTTTACAGGTCAATTGTAATTTCTATACAGTTCTGGCGCTACTATGAACTAGTTCCTAGTATACTAAATTTGTCTATCACACCAAAGCTTTACACAGTGAATGATAACTTGAAAAACCATATAGATTTTCAATAACTCTTTCTGTCAAAGTAATAAATGTACGTAGGTATCCGTATAATCGTTCTTGCAATACCTTCTGCAAGAAGACCGCGTGCTCACAATACATTGAGCTTGAAAAATACTGAAATACCAAATGAATCAACAAAGGCATACATGAGAAATGTGTGTGGCTCTACAATAGCTCCTACGATCAGTTAAGTTTGTTAGACTGTGTCGTTACGTCAGCAAGCAATGGACATAGATTGATGATAGCGCTCGCCAGCGTTAGGGCACGTTCATAGGGGTAAAAACATTTTTACTGTGCTAGTATAAACGTACTTTTTAAATGAAATTGTACGAACTTTATAGCTAAAATTGACAGAATGTACAAAATCTAATAAAGGTTACGTGGAAAACCCGAAAGATTAAAGTGAAAATGAGCAAATACGACCAAAACAAAACAATATTAACAAGAATAAATATTATTTCTTTTGAAAAATTCCAGAATTAATCAAAGGTAATGTTTATTAAGGTATACAATTCAAATAATAATGTTTAAGTTTAAAGTAATGGCAGGCTATGAATCGTTAAAACTAAATGTCTGAGAAAATTACTAGGTGGATTTCAACGACAACTCTCGTGATCAGTTACGTAGTAAGCTAGTTACGTCCCTGTAATGTCAGTGCACTTGACACTGATTGGCGACAGCAAGCCCCCAACGATGTAGCAAGGATCTAATAAAACTTAAGCTAGCTAAGAGACAAGTAATAAAAAATATTGTTTTCCGCTAATGACAAAAAACTATTTATTCATTATCATCGATACAACCTCTTTCATCGTTCCGTTGTTGGCCATGAGTCTACTTTCAGAATGTTAAATTCATAGACATTAGGAAAGTACCTCTTGGGGTATTTCGAAATTGTATATTTTTTTTGTTTTTTTTTTTTATCTTCATGCCTATAACCCCCGAAGAGGATTGTGTATTCTTTGAATAAATCGTATTGTCAACTTCGTTATTGCCTATCGAAACGAGCAATTGCGCCTAGAGTTTGGTATACTGTATATAATTATCAAAAGCTCTACATATTTTATATTGAACAATACTATCAAAACTTTATTACAGCTCTTTTGATCGGCTGGAAACCTTACCAGAAGCGGAAACTCTGTCCCATACTTTTATTTTGTAATCAAATATTAGAGAAACTTGTGTCGAAGAACAGAAGAACAGCAAGTTGATGGGTTTGAGCAATAATAAATACATATATCGATATGTTAGATTATTATCAATCATAGCGATACACATATCGATAACGAATTGAACATGTGGAGTTATATATCCCTATAGATCCTCAGCTTGCAAGAACACGACACTTCATAAACAGAAACACGACGAATATATATTTTTTTCCATTGAAAATTAGATGCCTAAGATTAACATAAAATATACCTCCATATCGACCCTTCTGTCCTTCCACTGTTGGAACATGGGTCTCCTCTCAGAAAGAGAGGGTTAATATACCTACTTACTTTCTATTATTTGTACATACATACATCTTCACGCCAGGTCTCCAAGGGGGTAGGTTAAGAGCATGTATTATACATAATATTTTTGCTATTATAATTCATAACTGGTGAAACGTTGGAGTGTTAATAGCAGTTAGGTACTTAATAGCATATTCATAAATTGATCTTGTGTAACAAATGCAAACGATTTAGGAGAGGTACATACACTGGCTAAGTCAGAGACAAACAGCGCGCTTGAAGATAGTATTTCATCTCCACGACGTCCGCGGCCCGCCCAGCTGCACCATAAATGCAGAGTGCCTGTAGCTCGGCCGACATAATATTAAATATTTATAATATACCCATCATAAAAGGACTATGTAATGGAGTAATCAACAAGGCTTTTAATGTTTTAATGACAAGGATTTTCATAAATTTATTATGAAGTTCCTCGTAAGCTTTTTTTAAAAAACAACGAGACGATAAAAAACGTTGTGTATATAAATCATGCCAAGTTAGTATAAATGTTACTTACTTTTTTTAGTAATTCACTTGACATCACGTTAATATTGTCTGAAGAGCTAGGCAGAGTATTTTGTTACGATCTTATGATGAGGAACTTGCATCTTTCATATCAGTGGCGCGTGAAGCAATTCATTCACAGGCAAAAAGTATTGTTATTAAAATTATTTATTATGTATCTATATGACGTGTTAATATCAAGCTGTTTGATGTGTCAAACTTATAAGGTTTCATTAAAAGCAAAAATACACCTACTTTGATTATCTTATATAGCGCCGGATATTGTACGTAAGAACGTTATTGATGTTAATTGCTTGGGGACAAGATATTCAAGCGATTTAGTAGCTGCATGATATCGCAAGTGTAATTAATATCACCTCAGCTAGAGGGCACCAGGGAGCCGACCCCAATCCACTGCGGCCTACAAATAGTTGTGCGTTCCATTTTGATTAACTGACTGCCTCCGAGGGTCCTACAAAACTTTATTATTAAGTTTGCCACCAACACGACCCTTTCTAAGTAATAACATCCGTTTTATTAAACTTTCCAAAATACAACATTCCTTCAATACCCGTACTGCGAAATATTTATCTCTTTGAAAATCAATTATACGTATCTATCTGCGTTATGTTATAATTTTTATATTATAATTTCGCACATGTTATAATTTTCATCTATTATACTTGAAAAGCTTAGCAGGGTTACTAATATTAGACGTTTATGACCATATTATATGGGGTAGTAACAAAACATAAATAAGATATTTTTGGTTTTGTCCAATTTAACTGCTGAAAGCTAATTAAAACTCAATAGAATAATTTAAATGCACATAACACAAAACTATTCTCCAATTAAGTGCGCCAGTAGATGGATCTACCGGAATAGTTAGTGCGCCCAGTTAGAATACAAAACACGCCAGCCCACTACATCTACAATGTCGTATCTGTTCTATTCCTGTCTAAGCCCTGCAGTAGCTCTATTGTATACCTAGGCATGCACAGTCGTAAGGCTTCAAACACATGATGCATTCATATCGAACCAAGTGTACAAAAGTATAACGTGACGACTATTTGCTGGCAATGTATGTATGTATATTTATATTATGTAAGTAATGTTTATATTATGTAACTAAGCTACGGTTACTTAATTATACTGTAAAACAATGCGTATGTTATGTTAACTATCTGAAAATAAATATATAAATGTTTAAATGGGAATTAATGCTCATAATATTTATGTTTCTTCAGACGCGTACTAAACTAGTGATTCTATCATTGGTTTCAGTAAAATAAGATATTTTGAAGTGAAATGAGTGCCCTCTCTCTTCTCTATCTCGTTGATAATGTTTCTTAAGCAAAAATATATGCATTTAAATGCATATATTTTTATAAATACTATGTAAACCACGACGATTATGTAAGGCTTAGCGCGCTTGCAATAAACCCTATCTAACTGTCGTCATTGTACACCGAGCCTAAGATGTAGAGACAATAACTATGCTCTCAGAACGCTTTATTCGAGCACGAAGACCCTTCCTATTCCTTCGCTGTACGTGTATGTATTATTGCTTTTATTTAGATTGTCACGATCCAGTTTTAATTGGCTCGGCCTGGCTCCCATATGCGAATGGTTACTTTAAATATGCATTGATCATAGCTATACGTGGACTTTCGTATGCTGGGTGAGTTCGTGTTTAAAACTGTACAATTTACATAGTAATAAAAGCGTATATTATCTTGTAATGTATGTCATATTTGTTATTGTTTCATAAATATATGATATTAATTATATCCAAAGTTAATGAAAACGAGTCATTAAACTTGAAATTGTGATGTTGTCTATATTTAGAATTTTTATTTGGAGGTAGAGTACGAGTTAATTCAGCAATCACACTTTTTACTCTACTTTTACAACAATAACGCAATGTGGCAACGGTAGATACATATGTAATAACATTCCTTCATTGGGGGGGCAGAATTTAGCTGTTGTTAATTTGTCACAGTGAATTAGTAGTGGACGGTTAGTGATAGCCTTAGCATGTTGCACCCAGCACGCCGCCAATATGCTCGTAAACGTCGCTCGCCACGATTTAACGCCTAACTACACGCCTGCGTAGATGCGTATCTGGCTAATCTATGACGTGTTATATGTATGGAATCAATACGCATTTCACTGTAAAACATCAATTGGCTACTGCTTATCAAAATGTATTGTTATGGATAGTCATGTCACACTTTAATAGCTGCGTGGATTGCACTCGGGTTTTGTGTGGTTCAAATCTGACTTTTATTATATTTCACAAAGTAATTTTCGCTTTTATGATCTATGACTTATGAATTCCGTTTGAAGTGTGTTTATATGACTAAATCTCGTCACAATAAAAAAACATGCTCCTTTAAATAAAAAATATTCTTGTAAACAGTGCAAAAATTATCAATAATGTAAATCCAATATACCTATAAAATAACTATTTCAATAATTAATTAACAAAAGGAATGATCAAGCTAATATTAAAATCTATAAATTCTTTTAACGTCTTTTAATAAACTCTAATAGCTATGAATAATTACAAAACAAGTCGCGATAAGAAAGTCCCTACTTGGAATGCAAAATTTTTTGCAGCGTAAAGCTATCCAGTGGCGATTTTTAAGCATAAACAAAGCAGTAAAAAAAACTTTAGGGAGAGATTGCCAAGTTAAAAAGACTACGGGTTTTGTGACCGACACATTATTATGGCGAATCATAAAATAGTGTACGTTCAACTTTTTCTTACCTTTGTGCTCAGGATAAAGGGGGAAAGTTGTGCAACGAACGGCCGGCTTTCTAAAATTCGATATTGTTAGTCTATTGTTCGGACAAAACTGTTACTTGAAAATAAAGAAAGTTTGTTCTTTTCAAACAGGATAAATAGCTTATTTCGTGTATCATTAACTGTCAACCAGTTGATATAGTGACGTCAGGTGTTCCTCTGCATATTCAGCGTTTAATCAAGTGGAATTAACTCCATTTTGACACCCACACACATACAATGTTAAATTAATGAATGTTTACTTGCATAATATGTAAATTGACGTTAACGAAAATGTTTCCACGCAAGTTATACTCTTATGTATGTTTCCAAAACTGGTGTGACTACTTTTATATTAAGAAAATTCTTTACATTTATTCATAGTGACTCGTGAGGAAACGTATTTTAAATGTATATTTATTGTACAACGCGTTTGAAAACATTGTGACCATACTGGGTAATGTTCAATTATCATAGCAATAATATGTACCTACGTTTTGATAAGAAATATTAATTTTGATAGTATTAATTGTAATACTGATTTTATGAAACAACACACAGTACGCAATAAATTGTGCTATGTTTATTACTATAAATACTTTCAGCGTTGTTTAGCGCAGGTTTCGTTGTCGTGCCAGGGCGCGGTTGCACGGGCTTGTTAGCGAACAATGCTGGGGTCCCAGCTATGTATAAACTACGTATGCGCACTCGTATGCGACACAAGAACTGATACAGAATAAATGTTGAATTACATCAGAGTACAATTCAGTTGAAATAACTTGCTTTAAGATTTATTTCACAGATACTCCTCGCTCGGTTTTTATATATCACACTCGATATATAACAGTCAATATTATTGCAATTATTTCGTCACTATAATATTGTAATACATAAGTCTATTTCTAACGAAGAGCTATTTATTTAAAGTTAATATTCTAATAATAATTCTATTCGTCATGCTTCAAACGTCCATTGTAATGAAGAGAGAAGTAAGAAAATATTAAACTGCTTGGAACTAAATAGACCCATTGATCATTTGAGCCTTTTAAAAATTCATAGCGTGTCAAAGGCGCTAAACGGGACCATAAACAATGCTCGAGTCATAATGTAGACACTCACGACCATGTCTTGCATCATGACAGTACATCAGTCGCGTCAAGCCTCACTGAGTTAGATGCGCGGTGCATAAATCATCGATTCGTAAGAAACAAAACGAATTTAAATGAAAAACCTGAATATTGCATGGTATGAAATGTTGCTAGCGGGAAACGAGCTCACGAATATATCGATGTGTTACATCAACTCGACTCTCGAGTTTATGGTCTATTGATAGATAATTTTAAAGATGTAAAAGTTACTTTTTTGGTACGTTAGATGATTTGAGTACCAATCATCATTTTATTACATATAAACGTAACTTCACGCCTGTAATCCCCGAAGAGGTAGGCAGAGGAATGCACAACATTCCCACGTTTCACCGGT
>DWEJ01003483.1:0-10402 GCA_018245835.1 Mysoria sejanus stolli | reverse complement strand
AGTGGGACGTAAAAACGTATGCGGTGAGACGTGGGAGTGTTCTGCATTCCTCTGCCTACCTCTTCGGGGATTACAGGGGTGAAAATAAGAAAAAAATCCTCATTACTGTTTACGTAAACGTAAATGATGAAATGTATCTAGTGTTGTTACATCATCGGTAACATCAGTCCTCGCATCGTTTCACTCTTCAAAACCTGTTGTCTGCTCTGTACCACTACAGCTCTCACTCTTACTTTTAATAGTATATATATCTCGCATTCGTGAAAGCAAAGTAAAAAACATATTTGCGTTAGCTATCAGTTTTCTATGAAAACTCACCCACAAACAATCTTTTCTTCCTTCTACATTCCTTTGTAGATAAAAATACGATGAGTAGCGGAATAAAGTATACATTATCAACATGTCTCACCGCGAGCGTGGAAACGTTTAGCGATGAACGAATTTCTTCACTATTGTTTGAAAATAAAAGTGTTTATTTGTCATAGGCACATAACATAGACTCTGTCGGTTGGTCAGGTACTTGCAAAGGCATCTGTTTAACGGGAAGTTCTAGGTTTACAATCCCAGATCTTGGATTATTTAACTTAGATTTTCTAGTAGAAACTTCTAGTAATGACTAGAAGTTTTGATTAGTGCCCAGTATGACAATAGACTCATCCCCTATTCCATGGTGGGACGTAGTCGTAATTGGTGATACGTGGGAGTACATTTCTCTACCCACCTGTTCGGGGATTACACTTTTTTATTTCTTATAAATGGTGTAAAAATGTTATTAGTTTACTTTATACAACGACTCATCGAACGCAGTACATAAAACTTGCAATCCACGTATATATTTCCGGAAGTAAGTTTTTTAAAATGTAGTAACAAAATGACTCAATTTCAGAAAAAACCGTTAACAAGACCAACCGTCAACTGGGTCTGAAGAGCATGGAAGTGCGGCTGAACATGCACCATCGATTCGTTAATCGTACATAGAATTAAGTGCATAGATATGATAACAGTATCGATCGCACCCGCGCAAAATGGCGCGCTATGGGCGCAACGCCTTATCTTTTATTTAATTATACTTTTCAGGATCACACAGTATTGGGTTCAGTTTGAAATTCTTTGCTGTGCTTCTATGTAACATGGATTTCATAAAATCTATTTATATTTTAAATACCTTCGTTTTAAGAACTATTTAATCGTTTATATCCATATCGACCCTTCTGTCGTTCCACTGTTGGAACATGGGTCTCCTCTCAGAAAGAGAGGGTAAGGCCATAGTCTACCACGCTGGCCAAGTGCGGGATCGTTCGTAATCCACGTAATGCGTAATCGTTCGTATTAAAAACAATCGTTTATATGCGATGGTTGAACAGGTGACTTATGGTTTAACATATACACTACGCAACTATTGTGGGGTTCCCTTATCTATTATACTGGAATGATAGATGAAGAAAACGGGTTGCGGAGAAAAATACAATATCGTACGCAACACTGAACTGAAATCCATTTAATATGGAAGGATTTGTTTGCAAACAGTGGATTCTCTTTCTAGAAGGTGCCTTTGTGACAAGAAAATTGTACGTTATAGGCACCAAAACTTTTTGAGGCAGATATGCCGTAACCTCCCTTTGGCGACTCATCTTGCCTTACGTATTCCTACACTACGCTGATAGATTAACATCAGATGGTTCGTCTGCTTGTTCGCCCGGTTTTTGTAAAAGAATAAATTTAGTAAAATAACAATGAAAAATCTAACTTTGTTTCTCCGTAATATTTTAAACAAAGTTGCTGAATCGATTTCGATAGAATCTCTTTGATAGTGTCAAACCTCAAACAGATACAGACCAATTCGAACAGTAATTTCAAAATTTCATATATGAGCTAAATCACATGTGCTGTGGGAATTTATATAATTTCCGAGCAAACTAAATTGCTCAGAAGGATATATTGTGATTTTCCTTCCCATTCCGCACTCGAGACAATGTTAGTGTTAATGGATATTACCTCGCCAGCTATAGAATTAAACCACTTACGTTGTCGACTTTGTCTCCGCACAAATAGTGTACACTATTTAGCGCGTTAATCCGGCAGTGGAAATGTGACATTAGGGACACAAATCGCTGACAGAAAAAATACACTACATATTTGGGATAGTTTTACTTATATTTTCTATTACTGGAAAATTTCGAAGGAAAACTATCTCCACACTGTTTTTGCTTAAAGCTTACAAGCTCTTGTAGGGTTTTTATTCAAATTTAAATTTGAATTGATTCACGACACACTCCTAGGAGTGTCATTAACAGGTTTGCGTGTGCCGCGACATCACATAAAAGTTTGGATTTATTTACACTTTCATACTTTCATGTGTTCATTCGTTCGATCGTTCAATCATTTGTTCATTCATTAAATTATGTATTTAGTATACCTGTCTGCGGACTTCTATGATAACATCAGCTGATCTGCAAGCCAAAATGGTACTGGTATGATATACAACAATTAGGTTTTTGATATAGACCCTTCTATTATTCCACTGCTGGAACATGGGTGTCCTTTCAGAATGGGCGGGTTAAGGCCATAGTCTGCCACGCTGGCCAAGTGCAGGTTAGCAGATTTCAGATTTCACACACCTTAGAGAACAATATTTTTTAGAACCCAAAGGTGTGCAGGTTTCCTCACGATGTTTTTCTTCACCGTTATAACAAGTGACATTTAAACTTAAACAGCACATTTGTTTGCACGCGCGCCTAGATTTGAACCCGGTCTCCCAGAATGAGAGGTCGAATTTCAAACCAATAGGCAATCGCTGCTTGTTTCTAATTAGCTTTTATATATATATAACACAGTCAAACCACGGCTCAACCGTGGTTTGACTGTGGTGTTTCCTCCCATTCTCACTTACATCATTCCAAATATGGTCGCAGTCGTAGAACAACGACGGATTTGTTTTTTTAAGAAAAATCTTTCTTAGCGTATTTTTACTTGAAATAAGTACTTAATTTACTTGATTTTATGATAAAACAAAAGAGTTTTTCTAATTCTGTATTAAACAACCGAGATACAGAGTTGAACATCGACAGATTTGTTTGTTTATTTAACGTAAAACCAAATCTTCAAAGTGCTCTCTTGAAAAGTTAGAAAATATCAGATCCGTCATTGTTCTACGATTGCGACGATATGATCATTCTTCATTCTTCTATATGATCATACTTCATTCTTTATGTGCTCCCTCTAATTACAGTGACGAGCCGCTGCAACCTCACTGTACTCGGTGGGAACTCATGAAAAAGCATCTCATGTAGGTCCAAAACTAGACAAGCCATTCTGAAAAAACAAACATGATTCAAGCCATCTTAGTACATAATAAAGTGTAACATTAAGTAAACAATTTAATTTATACTAATTAAAAGTCTGATCTTGTCCCTCACACTTTATTTCCAGCTGTTGTAGACAATGATGGATGGCTGCTGCAAGGAGTGCTGGTGTTAACCAGGCATGGTGATAGAGGGCCCCTCACACACTTGAGAGGGGGTGACAAGTTGCCGTGTGACACTGCACCAGTGTCTCCATTGCTCAAAAGGTAAATTAAAAGGTACTACTATTTTCATATCAATAATTACATGAAACTTCAACATTATCATTATCCTACACCCTGAATATGTTTTAAACTATCTTATTTACATAATCAGCTTTTTGTATGAGTTTTCATCATTTACTTTAAAATTGTCCTTGTAAAACTCCTGTAATCTGGATAAAATGTTTTAAGTTTTGTTTTACCTTTTAAACATCTACTTATGGGCTGTTTGTTACATCACATTGTCAGTATTCCTTTTGTTGCCAATCCAGCTATGAAGAGTTCGTGGTGAACGCTAGCGCCACGGGCCGCGCTTGGTGGGTGGCTGGGCCGGGTCCGTTTCATAACTTCCCCTCCCTGCCTCGTGCGGCCGCCACTCATTGTGCCTTGGGACAACTAACTCCTAAGGGGTTGCTGCAGATGCTGACTGTGGGTGAGGTTCTTATTATTTATTTTCTCCACACACACTTAGTTAATATGCTGAAAAAAATAATACATTAAAATTTCTATGTGTTAATGATACAACAAATTGTCTTATTACTATCATGTCGATGAGATCAGCTACATCAGAAATAACAATTTTTGTTTATTCTAAATATGTCTATAATACAATATCACCTTCATTTTATAGTTCTTGTGTAACTAGTGACACTAGAGTCATTTCATTCTATTTCAAATCCAATCAACCAAAAAAAATTGTTTTTAATATTTTTCCAGGCAACATTTTGAGGGAGGCATATGGGGATAAATTGGGACTAGAAAATATGGAGCTTAGTGGCAAGAAGGAAACGGGTAAGAAAAATAATATTAGTTTTAGATAGATAAAGTGGATGAATTAATAGTATGTGTTGGGGAAATGAGCCTTGTATAGTGTGTTGGATGAGCTTGGTTGCGTAACTACTTAATTATATCCTGTATGTATATCTGTGGGCTAAAGTGATTATTACTCTATGTTTTTTCATCTCATAATGGTTCCCTTATACCTACTATTGTAAATTGACAAATCTAGTGTGCACACTTATTTTTTATCTCTTTTATCATTGCCAAATCTTTAAATTGGCCACATTTAAATTAAATGCCCAGGTAAGAAATATAGAGTTATAAAAAGTTACATAAGCAGCATATCTACTTGATATTTTTTAATGTGAGTAGTGGCACAATATTTTGTTATTTAAGAAATGAAGCACTGTCGTCAAACTGGCATCGTTACCGCCTAGATGGCAGCACCATCGCCCCTCCTGTGAGACGTTTAGTTTGTGTGTGGATGGTGATCCGTTGCGCTGGCGGCAGACGGCGCGGCGTACAGCACGCGCTACCGGCGCACGTTCCAGTCGCTGCAGGCGCTGGCGTGGGGAGGCGCGCGCGGCGCGGCGGCGGCTCGCGAGGCGCACAGCGTCGCCTTCTGCTTCCGCCACTGCGCCTGCCACGCGCACCACGCGCTCAACAAGTTAGTACGCAGCGCGACGCCTATACCTAGCACACTTACCATTGATGAGTTTGAAAATCGAAATACTTTTTAATTTTAAAGTTACGGTCTCAATTTCTCTTGCAAACCTAAATAAGGCTGTGAGTGTGGTGTCTGTAGCTTAAATAAATTGTGAAATTAAATCTAATTTAGTCAAAAAACTCTACCAGCATGAAATAATTTTATAGGGGAGCCGTTTGAGCTCGATTTGCCTATTTTGACTGAATTCCTGTTTGAATTTTTTTGCAACTTGAAGTGAAATCTAATTTATCCAATTGAATTTTTTAAATCTCTAATCATAGTTATTCTAAGTAATAGCTGATGGTTCTGCATATTCGAGCTATTTATAAGCATATACCATAAATATTTTATGTTTCTCTATTACTTACATGACATGAAATGGTTATTTCCAGAAAAATCAGTTCACAATCAAAACTTCGACTAGAATCTCATCCGGCGATTCGGGATCTTATCGATAAACTATCTAAAGTTTTGTTCGAATCTCAAGAGTACACAGACGCCGACGTGGTCAGGGACGCACTCCTAGCTTACATGTGCCACGACGCCCCACTGCCGTGTTCTGAAAAACCAAAGAAACCACCCAAATTAGATCTGCACAAACGTAAAAGGAAATTCACTGGAGGAAACCCCGCATTACGCAGCCTCTTGGACGTTGACATAGATACTTTGAACATGGAGCTAGATTACATCAATAATCAACTGGATTTTAATAACGAAATCGGCCGTAAAGCGAGAGATATAATCGGGAAGTTCGATAAAGACAAGCAGAAAGCGGCATTGGACTTCGACGCGCAGATGGAGAGGGAGAAACTTCTGTACTACCAGCAGAGGTACTTGGACAACGCTGACGGCTACGAGGACGTGGTGATAGTCAAGAAGAATCTGGACGCGGACTTCAACTTTCCGAACGATGCGAGAATCGATACGGACTTCGACGAAGACTACAAGGAGCCGACACCGGAAGTGACCGAGTCGTTCTGCATTAAAGAGGACCATGTTTTGTCGTTGTTTGCGTATTTGGAATGGAGTTACCGTCAGGAGATGAAGAGCATTCATAACAGACGTCGCGGTTTGTTGACAGCCTACGGTTTGATCCACAACATAGTGCAGAACATGATAAGGATGATATCAGAGAACAAGCCGAAGTTCGTAGTTTATTCAGGCCACGACAAAACGCTGCAGCCATTGATTTTGGCGCTAGGGTTGAACAGCTATCAGCTGTACAATGTACAGTACGCGTCTAGAATGATATTCGAAGTGTACAGAAAGAAAGATTTGAGAGACGAGTTCAAGTTTACTAAGAGGAAAGCGATCGCGCAAGATTTTTATTTCCGCGTCGTTTACAATGGCGAAGATGTTACGAACAAACTAGATTTCTGCCGGACGCGACACAATGTGGTGATGAATGTCGTCGATCCCAATGATGATATGAAAATGTACAACACGTATCTGTGTCCCATTGAGAATATTGTTAGATTCATACACGACGATTATTTCGCGGGCTTCAACGTCAGTAATTACAAAGACGCGTGCGCCACCTACTCCGTTAACAAACAGAATTAGGCCGTTTGGATGTTTTATATTTCGTTGATGAAAATTTTATTGTCATACTTTAAACCGAGTATGGTGATGTCACTATAAATTATTCAAAGTAGAAGAATCTCTAAATTCGAAATATTATTTAAATTAGATCACGATATCGAGATTATAAAAAATATTTTTTATTTTATGTATGGATACAACGCATTTTTAGGTTAGTTAATTTCTGGCGCGAAATGTAAATTAATGCCAGCTACAATTTGCGTACTTAAATGTTATTTTACTTAGAGATTGTTTTTTTGCTCGTAATCTGAGAATAAGATATAATTTTAAATATCTCTTTGCAGGCTATGATTATGAGGCTCTGTAACTAAGGATCTTATTTAAATTAAATTATGGATCTTATTTAAATTACGCTTTTTTGGTTCCCCTAAAAAAACTGTTGTAGTGATCTCGTTTTACATAACATATTTATACGTCCGTATTTATATATAAGGAATTTGCGAATATTATAGAATTAATTATGTTAGAACAGTCAAATGGATTGAAATCATGGCTAATACCAATAATAGATTATATTATTTATGTATCAAACCTCTAAATATTATTATTGATCTATTACATATCGTAACATATCAGTGGTAATTATTATTATATTCTTTTTTTTATAAGTTATGTAAATTATTTTTTATCTCCCATCAAGATTAATGAATCTGATATTCAAACTATTCTTATTACAAGTATGTTACGTGATATTTTCGCTCACTCTATGTACATTTGAAATGTCATGAAAGAGTCGAAAGTATTTCCTATTGTGCGTTTATTCTTTTATATTTCAGTTTAATTAAAAAAAAACCTTGTGATTTATTATCGAGATTACTCGTGTTATACATATAAATAGAATTAATTATATTGTTCTGTAGATAGCACATTTTCTTAAACTTCGCACAAAACCTTATTGAAATTGAATTGAATTGAATGCATGCATTGTCTCGATTTGGTATCCGATTATAGTAATAAAGCCCTAGTATTGTAACGCATTTGTTTAATGCATTTTATAATGAGTTTGAATTGACATATCGAATGCACAAGAGTTCATGCTCAGGCCATATATGCATATCAGGTTGACTTATCTTTAGTAGATACTCGTTTATTAAGTCATATTAAGTGCTATGTTTCAATTTTTGATGACGTAAAAATCGATTCTAGAAAATCATGTCTACTTTAGTTAATAATAATAAATAATAATGTTATTTAATACCGATAACATTTATCATTAAAATTCCTTTGTCTTGGTGGTTTTAATACAAATACAACAAAGCAGTAAGAAGTAGTTTGGACACCTTTCTTTTTGGGATGAAAATCCCAGAAGCCGGGGCTTTTAGAAAAAATATTAATCTGAATTGTTGTTTTAATTGTTTGCTTATATTGCCAAATCAATTCACTCCATAAAACAACAAGTTGAGAAGAATGATAAAATATTATGTTGCCATATCGACCCTTCTGTAGTTCCACTGTTGGAACATGGATCTCCTCTCAGAAAGAGAGGGTTAAGGCAATAGTCTGTTTATAATATTATGTTGTTGTTTTTAAATTTTTTTCAAATTACATATTGTTTATTGTACATGCATTTTTGATACAAGCACTGTATTATTGTACACGCATTTTTGATGTGATTAATATGTTCACTTAGAAGCTAATCTAGTGCATCGATATTAAAATTAAATAATATTTAAAAAATGGTGTTCAAAAAATCGATTTGGCAAGTGATGCTTGCAATTTATACACACACTGGCCAGTGATTATGTTCGATGTTTTTAATTATTATTAATTAAATAGCATTTCTTTAATTATGAATATTGAAGTACTTAAGGTGTTGCTTCCATTGCCATGTAATGCCATTTATTACATAGAAAATAGTCTATTTATTTATTTATTGGCCACAATGAAGTGTTTTTGATCATTATTTTATACTTTTTAATTACATTGAAAGACTGCACTTTTATTTTATTTAATTTGTAGTTCACAACTGATTGGTAATAATGTTTTATTTATTATTACAGATATATTGTTGCATGTTATTCGGAATAGATATTTTGAATGCATATAAATATATAATTGTGCAATAGGAAAATCTTTTTTGTTTCGTTTGTATTCTTGGTATCCCATTTTTCCTCCATTTTGTCGGATGGAAGCCGAGGTTTAAACTATATACAGCAAAGACGCAAAGTAAGATACTTTTTGGTTGACGCATCAAACCTAATGTTGACAGTGCAAAGCGGAATATCCTAAACTATATTTATTATATCACTTTCTATTTGAGCATTCAAATTGGACAGTTGTTGCAAGAATGTAAGAACTAATTTATTAAAAGTGCTAGTTAGTTGTAAACATGCAAAATGGGCAAGTGAAAATTTAATTGTTAATTCTTCATTGATGGATGTATAAAGCGAATTTGAGTTTATTCCACTGTTATTGTCATAATTGTAGGGTAAGTGACCTCTATCAGAAGCAAATGTTTAGCGCTCTGTCATAGAATAGAAACTGCCTAAGATTCAAATATGGAAAGGCCAACACGGCGAGCTATATTTGATGAAAAGTGGAATGCTTATACATTTTCAGAAAGACCATAGTGTTAAGTATACGACAATTTGGACGTCAACAACGACCGCAGACTATGATGCTTAGTTTATGTTGAGTAAAAATACTAGAGCGTTTTTTTGTTATTCGTAGGAGCACGATATTGTTATTCAACGACTGACAACGCTGTCGCAAAGTTGACAATGATATCACCTAGATGGAAGCACAGTCGTCTGTCACAGGCGTTCAAAGGAGTAGACAAGAACTGGAAGGTTTTAACTCAGTTCGCTAACGTTCGCATTAATAATAATGAAATATAATGCCTCGTTTTAACTTTGTCATAGATAATTAGATGTGCAGTTAATAATAAAAAAAACCGGTATCTATGGTTGTAGGTATATGGTGCACCGTTGATATTAGATTTTTCAAGACGTAACATCACGCCTATAATCGCCGAAGAGACAGGTGGACAAGTGTAGCACACTCCCACGTTTCACCACTTATATTTACGTCTCACTAAAATGAATAGTGGTAAGCTAATTTCAAACGGTCTGATATGATAGTTATTGCTTTATTATTTTCATTGAATACTTGGGTGTACCTATATTGCGTTTGTGTACACAAATGGCGGCACTCTGTCGACGTTGGCTCAAGTGTACCGTTGGCATTCTTCACAATCTCACGCAAGGCAAATGACTCACGTTCTATTTCTGAATGAATTGTGTAGAGTATTTCGAATACATTCTGCACTTTTTTTTTAAAATATATTGGTTACAATATTCATTTCCTTTTTTTTGTAATGCGGTAGAAAATATTTAGTTTTATTTCGGTGTAAATGTGTATGAACATTGATGAGAGATAAAGAATAAATTTTATACAAATATACAACTATTGGGTAATATCTCTGGCAAAAAATGACCCAAATCACATTCCACAAAGAGCTTAGACTTGGCACGGAATAATATCCAAATCGAATTTTTGGTTTTGCTGTTATCGCCCTGAACCTTCTGTAGAATATTATCTAACAACTGCATTATGCCCTGCGAGGTCTAGAACCGTTATTCAAAAATCTACCAGCAGCAATATGACTGCCTTGTTGATCGTGTTGGTGGCAGGTGCCGATCGATAGGTCCCGCGTTCGATTCCCGGGTCGAACATTACAAAAATTTTCTAATTTAGATTTTCTAGTAGTGGTTCGGAGTCTGGATATGTGCCCGATGCATGGCAATAGGCTC
>DWEJ01003482.1:0-10403 GCA_018245835.1 Mysoria sejanus stolli | reverse complement strand
AAATTCATTTGTAGTGTTCGACCCGGGAATCGAACCCAGGACCTCCCGATTTGCAGTCGCACTTGCAACCACACGACTAACGAGGCAGTCAAAATTAATTATTGTAAATAAAACAAAATAAAATTACAACAGGCAATAAGGTAAAAATACGTGACAAGTTCGTAAAATAAAATATCTTTCCTTGTAAGTTCACATCTTACTTATTGTTGTACAGAATAAGATTATGAAGAAATTTATTAAGAGGTCAAGTACGCCAGTAGGAGAGCGGCAGAAAAAATCTCAAATTATGTTTCTGTATCTAAAAGCCTCTACGTGAAAACGGCGCTGGCAAGTTTGTGAATATTTTGCAAATAATCCTTTCTGAAAGGTGAAGTGTAATATTTTGTACTTTTAATTTAAGTGGGACGTAAACGTAATTGGTGAAACGCGTTTGCGTACTACACTTCTGTGCTCACTTCTTCGGGGATTACAGGCGTGATGTTACGTTTTTATCTACTTCGATAAGGAATTGTGCACTAGCAGAATTATTATATCATTATCTTTGATACAACCAGGATTCAAAGAACTTAACATCACTTCTATAATCTACAAAGGGTTACGCAGAAGAGTGTATTACTCTCCCACGGTTCACTAGTTACCCTTAAGTCTTACTAAGAGACTCATAAAAAATTAAAAGCTCAATACTATTTATAATATTGACTTTTGACTCCTCTTTATTTTAGGTTTCCATCTTATTTCTTGCTTCCTTTGGCTCTACAAACCTTTGTAGGTCGTGGCCTCCACAACTATTTGCTTCCATTTCGTGTTGTCTATCGATTGCCTTTTCCATTTTGTAAGTATTCTCATCTTTCTGAGGTCTTCTTCGAATCTATCCTTCTAGCGCTTCCTGGGTCTTCGTCTGGGTGTTTTTTGCGGTGAGATCCAGTTTATCATCCTTTACGATGCTCTGCTTTGTCCCTTCTCTCGAGGTGTCCTACCTATATTAACCCGTTGAATCAAAGCATCGAGCTCATGATTCATTCTGTAACGCATCTTTTCTGGTACTGGAACCAAGATTTGGCGAAGAACCTACAAAAAGAGCCAATCTCTTGTCATCCTTTTGAGTCAAGTCACATGCATAAATCGCAACAGATAGAACGATGGTTCTCTAGATATTCAGTTTAGATTTGGCAGAGAGAAATTTACTGTTTAGCTTTCCTTTGCAAATATTGAGGCATCTTTTTCCGGTAGAGATTCTCGCCATTATTTTATCGTCTATGTGGTTTTGAGAAGTTATAATGGAATCGAGGCAATGAAAGCTATCACTTCGCTCAAATATCATATGCCTAACTGTCAATTTATGTTCGAGGTTAGGATGGCGACTGCCATAAAGATACTTAGTCCTGTTCACATTTACAGCCAGACCGTACACTGCTGATATTGCTTCAAGCGTTCCGAAGTGTCTGATTAATCATGTATAAATGTTTCAATCATTGTGCGTTATGGACACCAATATAATATCAAACAACATTCCTACGCTGTGCACGTGGATTCCAAATGCGATTGGCGTGTTTCAAACATGAGAAATAATTCAATTTTCAATGAGAAACCTTTATATTGAATATTATCTTGGCACCAAATACACGCGAAATGTAAAAGGTTAGTTGTTAGGTTTAGCATCGATCTTAGTACATTCACTTCTTCAAGTTTTCGTAACAAACTGAGCCGCGAAGTTTAGAAAACACTTGTGTACAAAAAGAAATACAACACACAGTGTTCACAAATGGTGTGTTCTATATTTGTGAAAGCCTGTTTACAAATATGACACAGTTTCTAAAGACGCCGGTTTACAGATATGTATCAAATCGTTCTTTGTTTTGAGCACAGCGCAGATGTCGTTATTCTGTTGAATACATGCACATTTGATTTTAAATATTTTGTATTTAAATGTTTCTTCTTTATTTTTAGATTTTAACGTATTCTTTGTTAGTAATATTTGCTTGTGCCATGTTATTACCTAAATGTAAATTACAATACACAGGTTTTCAGTCACAGAAAATTCAACTCGTCATTTAATAAAGTACCTTAGGAGTATATGACAAAGTTATTTATAGTAGTATATGATAGAATTAGGTGCGGTGCTTTTCACAGAATTTTTTAAATCGAATATTCTGTGCATATCCACTGTATGCCAATTAAATTAAAAATCAAATATTAATTTCTAGTATTCCCCGTATTTGTGTTAAGGATGACGCATGCCTCACGTCGCTTCCTTCAAATGATTTGGTGGTAATATAAATTTGTGTCTAACATGTATGCTGAATATTTAATTTCAACGTTTTCGATGATATTTAACAACAGTTTTCCGGACTGTCTGTAATTAAGACTGGTAGTGATCGGAGCTATTCTTCTAACTTCATCTGTGATCCCCGAAGAAGTTCGCATAGGAATGTAGTATACACCCACGTTTCATCAGTTTCGTTTTGTTCCCAATATGGAATAGGTGATGAGCCTATTGCCATACACCGGGCACATTTCTAGACTCCGAGCCTCTAAAAGAATATTTAAATTACAAAAATATTGTAATGCTCGACCCGGGAATTGAACCCAGGATCTCCTGATCAGCAGTTGCACTTGCAACTAACACGACCAACGAGGCAGTCAAATGATAAAAATCATAATAATTTGACAATAACAGTTAATATTCTTTATAAGCCCACAACTGGACGTAGGTCTCTCCTAATCAACGCCACCGCGTCCTGTCCCTGCCTAACCGGTTTCCTTTTACATACATTCAATCTCAATCAACTGTATGATTTTAAATTTTGTATACATTCTTATAAAATTAATATTATAATAATAAGGAGCAGTCATTATATCCTATTGCGCAACTGTATCCAATATTTGAGATTCAGAAATGGTTTTTTAAATATAGTAAGAGAAATACTATTTAAGTACGAGTATGTTTACTTGTACTTCACACTTTGGCAGAATTACAGTCTTGAAAGGTTCGCGGAAATTGTGTTTCTATATTTTTAAAAGCTTACTCGAACAGCTCGGCGAAGTTTTTACATATTTTCAAATTGTACATTCTGTTTCGTCCACAGTGCAAGTAGGTATTATATTACTAGTATCGTAAATAACAAACAAATAACTTGAAATATCTCCACACATAGCCACCTGATTTCATAGTACACAAATCCTGTGGTTTAGTGAATAGATGGCTAATTAATTTCATACACATGTACATACGTATGAATATATAGAAATTCTTATTTTTCTTACACTTAGACACAGTACAAATACTTGTGTCCATCTCACTAAATACTTGTCCTGAGTGGGAATCCGACCCACGACTTCCAGCTCAACAGTCACGGTCACTGACCACTGGGCCCACGAGCCTATCAGTATAAGTAATGTACTTATAATTAATAAAAAAATTCAAATTCAAATTCAATATCAATAGTAATTCAATATCAATGTCAATAGTAAGTATAAGACACATAATATATAGTATTATTCCTATTTTTATTTTGCCATTACCGTACAGCAAACATATTATGCTATCTATGTAACTTGATACGAAAATATAATAGTATAACATCCATTTGACACATTGTTGCCAAAACAGCGCGGTGCACTGACGAATCCAAGTCCAATATCTGCTATAATGAAGATCAATATTTGAATGATAAGTTTATATATGTATGTTACGAATGTTTCCTTGGCCTGACTTTTTATGTAATCATGTGTATATGACATTTAAAAGAGAGTATGTACCTGTTACTTAACTCGTTTCAAAGTTTTTTTTATGTTGCACAATAAACAAGTGTAAAAAGTTTGAAAAGAAAATCAATTTAAAGCTGGTTGATCTTAGACGTATCCATTTTTATATTATATAAAAGTAATTCCTCAATATGCAGTGAAGCTGACGTTAAATGATCTATGAAGCCCGTTGGAATTCGAATTCAAACTCAAGTAGAAATATAGAAGTTGTTTTAGAAGGATTATTATAGATGTTTTTGGAGATATACATTTGGATAGCTCGCGTAATATTTTGTACTGAAAAAAAGTGTGTAATAAATGGTTGCCAAGCTCCACCTTAGGACCTTCAGCCAACCAACCTCATTTGCCCGTGGCTAGTTTGTTATATAATAGACAATGTTCTGCCGATCGCAGTATAGTGCAACTACCTAGGCTTGGTTACATGCCCTGGCTACAGATAGACAGCAGCGTAGGCAGTGCGAGAAGTTGTCCTCTGCGATACAAAACCCGCACACTTAGCGTCTGATTATGGATAAAACTCCTTAACGATTAATTAGGATGATTGAGTAGGACGATTGACGATAATAAATTAAGAAATATTACGTAAAATCACATCTGTAATCCCCGAAGAGGTGTCAGAGGAGTGTGGTGCACTTCCATATTTCACTAGGAACGTTCACAGGTTCACGTCTCACTATGGACTAAGTGGTGAACCTTTCGCCATAAACCGGGCACATATCCAGACTCCGGGCCATTACTAGAAAATTTAAACTAAAAAAATTCATAAGCCCGACTTCAGATTTGAACACAGGACTATTCGATAGGCAATTTAAAATATGTGCAATTTTTCTTAAAGAAATAATAATTATAAAAAATATTAAATAAAACATTATAACTAAGCAAGGATGAGGATGTGACATACGTTATTATAAATATTTCTCTATGAATGCAGCGCGACATTGTGCCCTCTCGTCCTGTTTTAATTTGTGACGCTACAAATTACTTTTATCCACGAATCATGTTGTTTCGTGTTTTAAAAGCATTTCATTGTTCGAAACGTGCAACGTAGTTACGTTGAGAAAATGAAACGGTGCATTTCGCTTCGTGTGCCTTGGGCGGCGAAATGAAGGCTTTTCATTTCCACATTGTTTTTCGGTAGAACTACATATTATTAAATCTAAAATTAAGCCACGTTATATGAAATGAGAATGAATTTTGTGCTTACGCTGTAATTTTTAGTACCATAACTAAATGTTTTCCGCTGTTTTAGGATTTGTTACGTATTAGGTTTTTAAGTTCTTACTACATTTAATTTTCACTTGAACGAAGATACTAAAATTATTTTCCTAAATACACATCTCACCCACTGAGTCTTCTCATTCTCATAATATTAATACTATGTGTATAAATGTAAGCGCAGGATATATAATAATAAAGGAAACCAAAAATACTCGCAGAACTACAGCGAGCTATATTCATAGCTTTATACTTTATACCGTACTGTTATTCCGCACATCAATCTCGCAGCACACTGTCATCACTTGTGGAGTATAAAATAACCCATTGACGGTTCTCGACATCGCTTGTCACGTTGATGTATTCATGGTATAACGGAAACTTATAGTTAGCAGCTTCAGCTTGTGTAAGGGCGGAAAAATGTCAGTCATTGCTGCGGAGCGATTCGACTACTTATCATTTTTATTGTACAAGTTTTTCATTATTTATCGTTCGTGAATGGATTTTTCCGGTTTATTAATTGATAAAGCATTTTTTATTGTACATGTATGTGATTTGAATAGTAGTATTATATTACTGTTTACGGGGTAAGTTAGCCTTTACGGTGTAGTAAACATCGTAAATAATTGAACTGACAAATTCACAAAAATTTTTTCAGCGTGTAAAGTCTGGCAACCTGCGATTAGACAGCGTGTCGGATATGGTCTTACTCATGTTCATTTTGAAAAGCAGCCATGTTGAAAGTTGTCATAACATTCAATAATTTAATTTGGTCCAGTAAAAACTCAGTCCAGTCATTGGATGTTTTTCCTGTTACTATATGAACGGCGGATTTCACGGGAAAATATAAACTTGGCCAAGTTTCAGCACAACTAGTGGCTGACACAGGATTGGCGGGTATTAGTGTGGAGCAGTACAAGCAGAAATACCTTATAACTCCAATTCTTGTCAATTGAATTTTAGGTCACAATTTTAGGTTATTGGTAATGTTACATAACAGCGATTGGAGAGTTTTATTTGAATATTGGCTATATATATTACATTATGTCCGTAATAATATTATATTATGTCCGTTACATTATGTCCGTAATAATATTACATTATGTCCGTTACATTATGTCCGTAAAAAAGCAGGAAGTAAGTGTATAAAACCAAAAATCCACTCCAACAGTTGTTTATATGGACACATTTGTGGTCCGGTGCCAATTAGCGGTTTTATTATTGGGCTTGCATGTCCTGCCTCCGAACTTATGAACGTAAAATGAGTAAATACGAAGTTAGGGTCTGGAGAACAATGAAAATGTCACTTTATGAAATGGGCCCCGTCGTTGATTAATGGAGTTAGGAGGTAGGGCTGCGTGGTTTGGACCTTGTAACTTGTTTATTCATTCTGGTGGCCCGTGTCAGAGCAGAGATATCGTAAATAATAATAACTATTTCATATACGCCCACTCCTACACAAGAAAACCATAATGTTTTTGACGTAGACAAGAGCGGATCTAGCCTTGTAGCCAGGGGGGGGGGTCACATTCAAGAACGGATCCAGCCTTGGCACCAGGGGGGTCACATTTTAGATGCGTTCATTTCCCGATAATGTATTTGATATTAAAGTTATTATTATATTAGTTAAGTACTATATTAAGTAAATAAAACATTGAAAGTACTTAAATAAATTGTATATTGTGACATAAACTTATAAAAACATTGTTTAACTATCTTAATTAGTGGTCCATCTAGGTCTTGGACCCAGCCTAGGGGAGGTCATGACCCCCATGACACCCCCCTGGATCCGCCTTTGGACGTAGACTTGTATCGTCCTAAAATTACTACGTCCGTATATGTATAAATGAATTATTAATCATACTAAGTATCGGAGACTGGGCAGCCAAAACCTAGTTATAGTTATAAACCTAGTTAAAGTAGGTCTGAAACTTTGTGGGTATTTAATTCATAGGTTGATTAGGTACATACATAAACATGTACGTATTTACTGTTTTTATCGTTGGATTCGTATAAGTAATAAAAAACATATGACAGTTTAATATTCAAGTGTAATTTTATTACGGAGCTGCAAGGCTAGGGTGAGTTTAAAGTAGATATTTGTATAGCTTATTTAAATTTCCGTGCAGTAGTTACCACAGACGAATACAATAAAAGGACTCGAACTAGCTCAGACCGCAATAGCGAAATATGTGAACATTTTGAAGATTGTAATCTCGATGGCGGTTTGGAAAGATTAGGCACAGGTCATTTGAATAAAATGTGTAGTTGCTATTATTATACATTTATACACAATCACGCATACACAAATGCTTTTGCACACAAACACGTGCACGCACACACATGCGCACAAGTATATATACACTGGACACAAAATTCGTTCTTATTAATTATCTCATTTTGTAACTTCACGCCTTTAATCCCCGAAGAGGTAGGCAAAGGAATGCAGAACATTCCCACGTTTCACCGTTTACGTTTACGTCCCACTATGGAATAAATGGTGAGCCTATTGCCATGCATCGGACACATATCCAGACTCCGAACCACTACTAGAATTTTAATTTAAATTTTCTAGAAAATTTTCTAGAAATTATTCTACAAAATTTCTAAATTAGAAAAATTATTTTGTAATGTTCGACCCGGGAATGGAACCCAGGACCTCCCGATCGGCAGTCGCACTTGCAACCAACGGCAGTCATTTCATCATCAGCAGCAGCAGCAGCAGGCAGTCAAGTGATTTTAAGTAACCATTGTGGGTGTTTTAAAAAAAATATTCTGTACGTCGAAACCGAAATTATAGAAGTTGTGACAGGGCATCATAAAACGTCACGTGCTATGATAACGATGCGATAGGGGTTGTCTGAAATAGTCATGTTTGATAAATGACGGCTTGTTCGAGGCGAGAGTTGGAATTTATATATCCACACAAACATGAATAACTTTCTCCGACCAATAAGTGCATTCACATATTTGTGTACTAGTGTATTTCATGCGTTCGATATTGTGTGTATATTAATAGATAAAGTTCATATTTAACAATCCACCCAACATTTACCACTGAACCCGGATGGAAATGAAGTGTTCAATGACAAAATAAACGTAAAAAACGTAACTTCACCCCTGTAATCCCCGAAGAGGTAGGCAGAGGAATGCAGAACACTTCATGAGAATGAGAGGGTTAAGGCCGTAGTCTACCACGCTGGCCAAGTGCGGGTTGGCAGACTTCATACACCTTAGAGAACAATATTTTTTTTTTGACTCATGGTGAAGTCTGGATATGCGCCCGGTGTATGACAATAGGCTCATTGCCTATTCCATAGTGAGACGTAATCGTAATTGATGAAGCGTTTGTGTGTACTACACTCCACTGCCTACCTCTTCAGGGATTACAAGCGTTATGTTACGTGATTTGAGTATATGTTGGGCAGTGAAGGTCCGAATTTGACAGCTCTTTTATAAATAAATAGGTACTTATAGGTATAAATAAAAAGGTACATAAACCTAATAATTTCGTTCGTATGTTATATGTATATAAACGTACGGGTAGTGTTACTTACACGGCGTTGCGAAATTAAAAACGTTCGGTAAATATTTCCTAAGGTTGGTCGCTTTGAGTGAAATTGTACATCGACATGACGGGCGTAGCTTTGAGAATGATGTTTAAATAGGCCACTAATCCCACCAATATTGAAATATCTGCGACAATATTCCGACGAGAAGCGGTGATCCGTTTTTATTAAAACACCGTTTTACATGAGAAGCGCCAGAAAAAATATTGTCTGGGGAACGATACTGGTTAACTGTATTCAGAAGTGTCAAGTGCGCGGGAAAAGAGCATACGATATTGCTCGGCTTTGTATCAGCTGTATGGTAGTTTGTGATTTATGACTTTTCGCTGATACATTGAATATAAATAGACGCGTCCATAAATAACAGAAACGTATGTCTGCTTAAACTACATTATACTTCTATATTCTTTTAATACTTACCAATATCATTTGTTAAATCGTCATCGTCATCATAACGAGCCAGTGCTAGTCCACTACTGGACATAGACTCCCTAAACATGGTTGTGGCTCTTGCCTCCACGCTGGTATTAAGCGATGCTTAGGTAGACAGCGCTGCACGGCAATCAGTTGGCCGTCCGAGCCTTTTTTGTTATGTAGCAGAGTTCACCACGAGCGGATCAGAGTACTCAGAACTTTCAAGATTGGATTTGCAAGTCCTTACATCCGTAAACGTTTGTTTCAAAACGTTTAATATTTTTAAGAGGAACATAACGAAACGAAAACGATATTTTATTTTCCCTCTGTAGCGATATTAAACGTAATTTTGTTTTATAAAGCAAATTGTCACCAGTGTTTCCAAATGTGTTATTTCTTTCACATTTACGGTTAGTTACCAATGCTCTTTAAAATATCATGTACTTGTTGTACAATTAATATGTCCATTACATAATGCACATTAAAGCTTGTAGACAAATATAATAGTACTAATTATATAAACGGTAAGGAATATATTTGAACGTGGCTTAGGACGACCACTAAATGTTACTTAGGGTGAATACATAATTTTTCCAGAAAAGCGGGAATGATTCCTTTTATGTTGCTTCGTAACAAGTATTAATGGTCTCGCTCGAGCCACCTTTCTAGAGACTCCGTCATTGCGAGCAATTAGGACACCCTCGTTTCATAAATTGTACAGGATATGATAAATATACCTCTATAATTGTGTAGCTACCAACTTGACTGTGCGATCCGAACGAAATTCTTCCTCATGATTATATGTGTTGGTACAGTGCCAAATTGAAGTTTGCTTCTGTATGATTGGAAAATTTACATGACTGTGATAGGATTTGGAGATTTCTTTAATGTTGCCCGGCGTTTACGATGCAAGGATATCAATAATAGATTTGATTTTATATTTTCTCAGAGCTTCAATCGAAATCGCTAACAGTTATGATATACTTAACTTTTAGCAATTTGAAAGAATCAATATATCTTTAATAGAACTGGATTCGGATAACATGAGCATCCAGCGTTCAATTTCCGAGTTTCGTTTTGCCAATCCTCTTTTTGGAATACCACTTTAAGCTCAGATGGCGAATGAAAAATAAAACCGACAGCTTGCGTCAAGGTAACTAGCGAACCACGAGTTCGTCTTTCGACCATCCTATTTTAAAAAATAATCTTGGCCTACTGTATTTGTTTAATATTCTTACCGTAAAACTAATTTAATTTTTCGCAATATTCTCATATTGTTCTTATTAGCATATAATCTACTTTATTTAGGTGTGTTGTGAAATATAACGTTGTGAAATTGACTGCCTCGTTTGCCGTGTGGTTGCAAGTGCGACTGCAGATCGGGAGGTTCTGGGTTCGATTCCCGGGTCGAACACTACAAATGAATTTTTCTGATTTAGA
>DWEJ01003481.1:0-10405 GCA_018245835.1 Mysoria sejanus stolli | reverse complement strand
ACAAGAAATGATGGTCATTATTATGGGCGAATATTTCCACGTCAAAGTGCACAGTTGGCGGTCGTTAAGACAAGCCTATGTCCTGCAGTGGACCGGGACCGAGTGATGATGTGATGTAAAACCCATTTACATAAATGTAAATGTGTGAATGATTGGATTTCAGTGACGGCAAATAATATTAATTGACGCTTATTCTTTTTTTTTTAACACTCTATACACTCTTACTACTCTTCATGGGAGACATGGCGTGACAACGTTATAGTAACCAAATAATGTTTTTCATTACAAATAACAACAATTTCAAAATTGTATGTTAAATAAAAAACAAAATAAACAAAACTACGTTCGAATCGTCTCCATGCCGCCTCTGTGCGAACAACAATCGGCCGTCTCGCTCGCACGTTAATTCCGACCTCCCCCCCCCGCGCGGGGGGTTCACAACGCGCTCTAGTATGTAACTGGTACAATTAATACTTATCTACAATTAAATGTTACGACTCTATTTAATTCATTTACATAATTATTTAGTATCAATTTTCAGTCTGAACTTCAGTAATACGTTGTTTTGAATTCATTTTAAAGCAATGTGAATAATAATCATCTCAGAATATCATTGTCTTGAAAAAAACATCTTAAAACATTTATATTTAGAATATGACAACTTAAAAAATACACTCAAATATATCGTAAAAGTAGTTAAAGGAAATAAATATTTCGGTTTTCAAATGCAACCAAGCAAATTAATTAAATAATGTAATCAGTTATTCTTCATTATAATACAATTATTCTTTATTGTATATTCAAAGGCAGAGAACTAAATACATAGAGAACTCAATAAAATGGACAGAACAAGAAAGCTTGTCTTATCGCTAACAAACAATCTCGACCAAAATATTTAATATTCATTTAAAAGCTATAAACTTTTTTAAAAAGTAATATTACATTCTATTCTTGCAGTATTACAATTACTACAAAAATATTTAACTTAATCCAAGGCGCCCATTACAAACCTCCCTTTTACTGTCGATTCAAAGTTAATACTTAACATATCATGATTTTTTGTTCATATTGTAATCAATACGCAAATAGGAAATAACTACACTATTTAAATAAAAATATCTTTCTTGTACTATTAAGATACCATCGCACCAAATTCTAATATCTCCATCCCTGAAGCGATGGCGCACTTCTTACATTAGTCACCTTTGTATCCACGAGCGCCAGTTTTAGATTTTTATGTATGATTGTAGAATCATTGTAATCCCCGAAGAGTTACACAGAAGGGGTAAAACGCGTGTAACGTAGGAGTGCTGCTACATATCACTAGATAAGTTTACGAAACTATGGAATATGTGAAGAGTCTTTAGCCGTGTACCGGGACTATGAAACCATTTTAAAAAACGAATATTATAATAACCGATGTCGGTTACATACCATACCGCGTCCATCACACAACCGAAGTGTCAGCGTGTGTCTGTGCGTTTATCTATTTTTTTTTATATTAAAACACCACGCCATTCTTATTATTATTTGTACCTGATAGACGACATTAGTCGATACGACGTTCGGCTACACGCACACACGCACACACACCAACGTCGACACATGTACACACACACACACACACGTGAGCACGCTAGCTTCACAGACTGTTCTATATTTATTATAAGGCAATAATAATACTCGATTATATCTACATATACAAGTTATAACATGTGTAGTAATATTAAGACAGGGGTGCGAGGATGGAAACACATTGCACTGGGTATTGTCTGCCTGCCGCGTAATAGCCGTGGTGTGAATGTATGACAATAGCGAGTCACATTTTCAGCTATGCCATCATCGTCATCATCAGCCTATCTCAGTCCACTGCTGGACATGGGCCTCCCTCAAAGAGGATGTCCAGCTATGTATGTACCCCAAATACTATGTATGTATGTATGTATTTAAGTAACATCACGACGGAAATCTCTATAGAGGCCAACAAAGGAGTGTAGTAGGTACTCTTACATTTTTCACCAGTTCAAGGCGTCACATCAATATAACGACGTAAAAATCATAAATCACATAGTATTCCGCTCGTAGTACCAACTGACAGATTGGCAAGTAATCATTTATTTGCTAATATTTATATCACCGAATTTCTAAATCACAGCAACACGGTTATCCATTAATGTCTGGCCCAGCGTGACAGATCATGTCCTTCACCCTGATATTCTCAGCGTCAACCAGTGTCCAACAGTGGTGAAAGTTAAAAGATGATGATCACAGGATTGAGAAACGACTTTACAAAGCTAAGATAAAACACTGCTTAGTCGACTTGGAGTGCTCTGTACCTACCCTGTAAGGGACCTGTCATAATCATATAAGTATAAGTGTAATGATAATAATTTTGAGTTTATAGAATCAATACTATATGATTGGAAACAGGAAACAATTCAAAAGACGATTACGCGCCGCCCTTCCTCAAAGTGTACGGTTTGTCTTATCTTTTATTTCATGAGTATCCGTACAATGACAGTGCAGTGATACTACCTAGCCATAGATATTATTAGGACTTGATTTAAACATTGTTTTATCACAGTGTATGGAACTCACCAACTATTCCATAGAGCGACGTAAAGTTAACTGAAGATACGTAGACGTTGCGTTTTTTTTTTTTTTCATTTAATGACAAAGTTTGATAATTTTCTGCTTAAAATCTTCACTAGAATTTAATTTAAAAATACGTAAGCAAGAAATTTGTGGACGATATAAACCGCTTCTGTGTTCTCGTTGGGTGATTTTGTCATCTACACTTCACAAACGAACGGATTCGGTCGTGGCTGCGACAAGCGCGCGACCGGAGCCGCGTGGCACGGCTAGTGTCCTGCACAAGTGTGCCAGTATAGCCGCTGATAAGAGTAACACTTAGCGCCCTTCCCTTGATAAGGGCTTCTGGTGCCTACCAGGCGACTATTTAACATTGGATCTAGCGCTGACATACTTACGCTGAACGAGATTGCTCGTGAAGAATGATTCTATTAAATAAGTACCACGTAAGACAAAATAGACAGAGGGGTGCCGCATACTACCAAGTTTAACAAATTACGCTTACATCCCACTATGGCATAGAGGAGCCTATTGCGACACACCGGGCACACATTCAGACTCTGAGCCACTACTAGAAAATATAATTAGGAGAATTTAATAGTGCCCAACACGGGATTTGAACCTCCCGGGTTCAAATCTCTCGATCGGCACGATGACGATGATATAATAACCTTTGCTATATTTTCACAGACGTAGGCAATATTGGCAAGTGAATATCTCTCGATACACAATTACGACCTTCGTTAACACCAAGCGTACATGTAATAAGATATTACAATGTAATATAGAATTAAATTAAAAAACATTATTTTCTCGTCTGTCTCTTTATCAACGAACAATTAGTCATTTTTTATAACGTGACAGATTTTACGATTCGAATTTGGAACGAGAGCGATTTAGTTCAGAACTACGAGCCGTTAAACTGGTTATTGATATATTTGACGTTCTATTTAAGGGAACTAATATTAAAGGCCGAATTCTAACTATGATTACAATTATTAATGTGACTTTGTTTATTTCAATCCATTGAACTATTATATTCTACACCGTCTAGCATTCACTGCACGGTGTTAAGGCAATAGGTTCAACCCTTATTCCATACTTTGTATACCCTCATGCGTAAATAGGTCTCATGTTACGTTGTTAGTTTTAATTCCCAAAATTTTAAAAAATAGTTTAATTCTTTAAATTAAATTAAAAATAATATATAAAACAGCTATTTTTTTTAATTTAAATACACTTTGATTTTAATCAATTTTATAAGTTTAAAAAACTTATTGGTACTCCGTGCTCTCTGCCTACCCTGTAAGGGACCTGACGTGAAGATATGTATGTAAAAAACTTATGTATTGAATTTTATTAATAATTTAACGATAAACTTGAAACAAAAGTCGCACGGGCAAACCCCGGCATACAACATTAGTATCGCCAAAGAGAAATTACCTCCATTGTACATTGATATTTATACGGCGCACAGTCGCAGCGTTGCAGCTCGGCCCCGTTTTTATTGCCATTGAGTTTTTCCATCGCCACCACTTCGTATTAAAATTAAGTTTGATGAATTTGACAGTTCAATGGACATGATACATGATAAAACTGTAAGCCTTTTGCTATAGTGAGGAACATTAGTATTAATACAACATAACCGCGAGACTGTACTTCTAGAAGTTACTCCACAATTTGCTATTTATCAATATCCTTAGAATAACATTTGATTTGAAGACAATTTACAAGAATTTTCTGGAAACACGTCGATGATGAGTTTCATTGCGATATTAAGCAACAAGTGTATTTCTATTCATTGTTCTTGGTATGCTTGTTGTCATAATGGATATCTCTTATTTTTATCAAAATATATGTACGTAATTAAGTGTACGAGTTTAATAAGTGAAGTTTATCACTTACTCCTTTATTTTTTGTTTTAATTAGTCATTAAAAGTATTTTTAAAATTCAGGTTTTAACTAATACATATCCGAAATAACTCACTATACAACACATAATATACAAAATAATTTTCTAATATATACATACATATTTCTAATATATACATACATATTTCTAATATATACATTTAACTAACTAAAGTTATGTAAATGTATATATTTACATAACTTTAGTTCTAACTATTACATTTTCAACACATAAAATATATTGAACTCTTAAAAATTCAACTCTTATTTACTAAATGTTGTAAAAACAAACAAGCACTTATATCAATATCACACTTGTTAATTAATATTAATGCCGATAGAACAAACAAAACTTAATGTTGACTTTCTCCTGTTAACAGTCACTAGAAAAGGTGAATCCAACAAAAAGATATAAGCGTCATTACTTTATATATTATCAATTTAATTAATTCCGGTCTGAGTTACAATCGTGTTAGTGTCAGTACGCCAAGCAACCTTTAATATACGCACACTGAAACAACTAATTTTATGGTCACGCACACATCTATAAATGGTTATCGATTTAAAATTGAACCCTATTATTTTGAAGATAAAACTCATTTTTGTATACGACGGATATGACATACGACAGTTTAGAACTAACAGTAGGAATCAACTCAAGCGTGAGCCAAATCTTTTAGAATTGTTTTCGTAATTAGAATTTTAATACGTTCACATTATGGTTCAATTTATTATTGAAACTCCGCATGATCCACACAAGGCACAATCGACTCTTTCGCCTACAGTATAAAGTAGCATTTCGCTTCAATAAAATATATACGAAGGTGTGAGTGCGTGACGTAACAAACAGTGTATTAGATTTTTTCGTTTACTTTTTAAGAACAATCTGCGCTAAATCTAGGCTGCCCTAGAGAGAACTGGCGTAAATAAATGAACAATCGATGTTACCTGGGCCACTGTGCGCTAGGCAGAAGGCACCAAGTGCCGAATACCTCTATGCCCAGACATACCTGGTGAGCTTATTGTGCAATAATAAACATATTCATATTCGGGCGATAAGATATACTGTTTATATAAATTTTTAAGCCATTATTTCAACCTCTCTTAGGGTTAGTCTAAAATAAAAGAACTATTATAACCAGTCAATTTTCAGTTATCTCTAAGGAAGCGTTCAAGTATTACGTAACGCAATTTGGGGGGAGGGGGGTGGGTCTTGTAAAACGTTACGATGCGTTACTCTTGTTCATTTATTATTTCCGCAAACAAAGGTATTTTAAGGAAACGTATTTTAGCGACTTACCGGTACTTTACTCAACTTATTATTGACTTTTAGATAAAAAATGGTCATTTTGGTGTTACCTACGGGGTACAGAAAAATGTTACGCCGCGTTGCATGGATGGAAGGGAGGGGTCAAGAGTCTTCGAAAATCGCGTTACGTAACACATGAACGCTCCCTAAATAAGAATTTTAAAAATTCCAATAAAATTCCCAGTAGTTGCTCTCGGAGTCGATTCTCTTCCTTCATATTACTGCATAAGACGTCATAACATAATTCCGCTGAGACGTGCGAGTTTACTGCACTACCTACCTCAAAGGGAAGACGCTGGCGCCATGTTATACTACATATTAATTTTCACGGCTCAGTACGCCTCAGCATAATATACAATTATATGGAACGGACATACATACAGACATTTTGACTTCCGCTTGTATGGCCGTCCGTAACGGCTTGACGATTCGAACTGACAGCAGTCTGACAGACCGAACGCCTCACGCGTCGGTTGTAGAGTCGTTAGAACTACCCACATTTAAATGTTCTTTATTTAAAATTTAAAAGCATAAATTTATAATGTATGCGTTTGTAACTATCTGAGTGTTTCTTAACACGTGGGATGTTAGCACTATGTATGATTTTGATATTTTTTTACAAAGAATTAATACATATTTAAATCAAAATTTACGTGATGAGTGGACAAATTATAATATCAAAGGATGTGTACAATAATTTAACGTTAAAAATATATCCTGTACATCTCTCGCCCTGTTTGTATATATACTTCTGTATATTTTCATATAAATAGAATGGGTACGTAGGTACCTCACGACGAATTCAAGACAAAGATAGATACGTTAATATTAAAAGAACAATATTCTTAGTAAATTAATAACGAGATAAACTCCCTTACATACTCATCTCTGTCGTGAAGCATTTTTTTTTAAATAGTTACCATATACTATAACGTGAGATTTATTTATTTATAGGTAACTTCTAACATTACGCGGGCTAGGCCCATTTCGTTAAAGTTACATATTATTTCAACCTATTTATCACATTATTTATCAAGTTACTAAGCTAATATATTAAAATTGTTAAAAAGAAAAAGGCAAATATAAAATACGATATTTAAAAAAATAATAATAATATTTCAAATATATTGTAACCAAATATGTGCAACGTTCAATAGAATCATCATCAGGCTATTGCAGTCCACTGTTGGACATAAGCTTCCGCTGGGCATGTGGGCTGGGGCAGACAGATCACAGCCTCTTGCAACTCCTACGCTGACGCTCGTGGGCGTTCAGATACAAGATGCAGATCAGTACATATAAACAATATTGAAGTGTCTGTCTGTAATTTCAAAATATGTAATTGTATTTTATCAAGTGCCTATAGTTATTTACAGAATACGAAAAAACCTTTTATATATTTTAGTCTGCCTGTGTGTTTTTCTGTTTGTTCGAGCTAATCTATGGAACGGCTGGTGCGATTTTGATGAGACTTTCACTGGAAGATAGAGGAATTTACAGGACAGCATATAGGCTTTTAAATAAGGAGCATTCTCAATTTTGATGTTCTTTTCTATTACTTTGTTTGTTTGTTTGTTTCTTTGTATGGATGGATGGTTGCTTATCGCGTAGAATCTAATGAACAGATTTTAACGATATTTAGTATGATAGTGACCCATTTACATAGGATAAGATCGTACATGTCTCGAGAAGCTAGACAATGTAACGTAACGGGAGCGTCAGGGGAGCTGCAAGCGTGAACGAGCTGATGAGTACACAACATCACGCTTGTAATCCCCTAAGCGGTGGGCAGAATGTAGGACACCCCTACGTCAAAACCTACCGCGGTATACTAACGTCAGTCAGTTCATTGCAACGTTACTGGACAGGAATCCTAACTCCGAGTCATTACTGGACATTTTAAGGATGCTCGTTGCCAGATGGGTTCTCCATTCCTTCACCTTCATTTCGGCGGTTTAGAACTGCCGACCCGTCATTCAATTGATTCCTCCGTCACGATCTGTCCTCGGCAATTAAATATATTAAAGTTAATAAAACCAGATATACAACCATGTAAACCGAGACATCCCAACCTAGTGCGCGGAATCGAACCGCGGATCCCCGAAACCCGACCAGCTAGCGTCGCAAACACTTCTAATGGTACTACTATTAAAGTTTTTACACCAAAAGTGCCCTCGGAGCGCGTCGCGGCGTGCAACCGTCACATACACATGTATCGAGGCCAAGGGCGCCCCCGCGCGGCGTCGCACGAGGATCGGGTAAAACATTCAAAACACCAATAATCATCTGCACACAGACCGACTGAAACTTGATAGTTACATCAGCCATTGCCTCGTTGGCGACTGTCGATAAAAAGGTCCCCAGTTCGATGCCCGGGTAGAACACTATATCATTTTCTTATTTAGATTTTCTAGTTGTGGCTCGAAGTCTGGATATGTACCCGTTGTATGGTAATAGGCTCACCATCTATTCCATATTCATAATTAACAGCCACACTTTTAACCGTTTTCAAAACAAGGCTGAGACTCCTATAAATAATAATATATAATTATTGCATAATTTTAATATTCAATAACATCCCCTGGTACATTCTACTTACCGAATGAGACGAGCCCAGCGCGTCACGCGGCCCGCGCGCCCGATGGCTGGCTACATACGCCATTAACAATATTATAGACATTTTAATGTGTACTGATCTCTGTACTATGTTGTCGCGACGAATTTGTAAAAGATAATAAAACTTTACAATGTACATGTTATGTTTCTGACATTATATCATTAAAAGTTAATTTATGTTTTTTATACCCTCCCGCTTGATCCCTTACCGGACAGGCAGAAAGCTAGCCTCAGCGCAATCATCATCACCACTAAAATATTATTACAGTATTACCCTCTTAGTACAAAAACAAAGTTCAAAAACGCTGTCACTGCGACCCTACCCCACCCGCTTACACTGTGACCACACCCCATATAGAAAGTCCGCAACACACCGCACGCCACATCAGCGGAGCAGCTTCAACTAGAGATGAATGAAGATTTAAATCTACTTCCTAATAAACACAACAATTTATTAATTGAATTATACTTTTTACATAACATCACGCCTGTACTTCGCGTTAGGGATAATCAGAGCAGTGTAGTACACGTTTCACATTCCGCATTGTGTGTCCTAAAGAATAGGTGGTGAGTATATTGCCATACACCGGGCACATATCCAGACTCCGAGCAACTGCTGTGAATTTCAAGATCGAAGAACACTTCGACCAACACATAAACGTTTTTAGTTAAATAATACAATTCACTTCAAGAACACGTTAAACCCTTAGCGCGGAACGCGGTAATAGGTACTTACTACTTCACACCTCTGCCAACCCCAACGCAAAACTCGAGCGTTACGTAACGCCGAGCGTAATGAAAAAAAAAACAATTAAAAAAAAAACCAACACTACCGCTCACAATACGACTTAATATATTTTAACTTCCGCAAATCCTATCGCCGAGAACGTAAGGTTGAAAATTGTTTGAGATTCACATAAGGAAATCTAGACTCTATTACAATAGAGATAAGTATCAGATAGGTCTGTTTACAGAACGAGCATTTGACCGTAGACCGCTATCGATCTGTGGAATGACGTTCGAAATAAACTATTGATAAAATGGATTGCCTAAGAAAAGGTACTGATATAATGAGGTGGTAATTAATAATAAGGACTTGTACATAAGGAGTATTGAATATGAATATGATGATGATGAAATCATTACGGCGTTACGCCAGGACCGTGACGGGGTAGGCAGAGCGCACGGAACGCCACAGTCCGCATCGTAACACAGCTGTCTTGGTTTTTGAACGTTTCTTTAGTTACTTATAGGCATTGATCCTATAACCATACACCGGGCACATCACTACCTCTAATATAATTATTACACAGCTTATTAAAAATTCACAAGTAATTAAAGTAACACCAAGGCCGATGCGTATTCACGATTAATTATTTTTACACATTAAGTGTATAACCAACTTAATTTAAAATTTCAATTGCTTATATTGCTTTTATTAAATGTAAAAATGTACATAATTATAATTTAAACAGAGATATTTTTCTAAGTGATTCAGAAAATGCACATCATCTATGGAATGATACCGGAAGAGACTGTGTCATAAGGACACACGAATGAACGAAAAGACGAATCAAGAACAGAATATTATCAGGAAGACTCAATACCAATCAGTTGTACGACATAAAGACAAACGAACTAGTAAACGGGCGAACAGAAACACAAGAATCGAATGTTGTCTAGAGGAGTTTAAACCAATCGGTTGAACGACAAAACGACAAACGAACGAGCGAACTAAAGAACGTAAGAACGAACGGACAAAAACAAAACGCGAAACGAATATTGTCACAGATTGAAACACAGATATTCACGTTGGCATCATTAAAAAATATAATCCCGAGGTTGGCAGCCCTGCGCCGGCACTGGTAAATAATTGCTTAACAGAGGACGCGTGGAGTCGCGTCAGAACTTTACTAATTTTAAATTTGGAAATGTTTTTTTTTATTTGTCTTTTGTTAACATTCATTTCATACCAGC
>DWEJ01003480.1:0-10405 GCA_018245835.1 Mysoria sejanus stolli | reverse complement strand
GGTCTGTAAGGATAGAGATATTTGGCACTCAGTGCTCTCTGCCTAACCCGTGAGGGACCCGGCGTGAAGATATGTATATATGTATGTATTACAACATCATTTAGTTTTCTTTCAGTATCATATTTTATTAACTCATATATGTATATGCAGTATATGTCAACTAATTCAAGTCGTAACTGAATAATCATATTTATTATCGGATATTAATAATAATAAATATATTTAAAAAATTTAAACACATGGAATATTTGATAACCGAATGTCAATATGCTATATGTTATTGTTAATATATCATCACGCTAGGTCCCTTGTGGGGCACGCACAGATCAGGCCACATATGATTTATACGTCTTCATTTATACCTCTCTAAAACAAGCACATGTATTTTTTTATTTGCTCAAGAAAAGGGGACTTTTGTGTATTGCCCATTAAATGGCCTAATGCGTCGTGATCCCATTCTATTTGATACTTTGATTTATTGCGCAGCGCGACATGGTGTCTAGCCGTTACCATTATCATTTGCTCCAAAATGAAATAGGTCCGATCCGATTTAGAGGAGGCCCATTTCGCCCCAATAACATTTAACATAAAGTAACAGCGGGGTGTATCAGTGTCACCCTTTTATGAACAATTTTAAATTGTTCCGTTAACGGTGAACCGAATAGATATATCTAGTGTTCTGTACATTTCGTGTCTACGGGTTTATTTAATTATACTGTTGTTGTGTTATCTAGCTGGGTCCCTTGTGTGTTATGGATATAACATCAAATGCCATATATCTCTCTGTTTACAAAACTCAGTTGCCTCTGCGATCATTCAATGTTGAACTTATTTGGTCAAAATAGGTGATGTTTACCTCAGTAGATACATTCATCAAGCGTTGTAAACCTGTCTTAATTATAATTAAGCCTATATTTGAATTAGGCGTGAATATGATTTAAAATGTCTTGGGTTCAAATCCCGGGCCGGGCATTATTTGATTTTCTAACTTAGATTTTGTAGTAATGTCTCGGAGTCTGGATATTTGTCCGATGTATGGCAATAGGCTCGCTATTTCATATGTCTAAACTTTGATGTGAGTTACTTCGTAATAAATATTGTCTACGGAACTCTAAAAGATGTACTGTTGCCCTGTGCCTTTAATTTTTTCATCTATCGAAATATTGATTTACACCAGATATTAAATTTTATTGTCTCGTTCTGTGCATTGTGCGGTTGTAATAAAATTTAATCATCAATTGTTATTATAATGAAATTGTTTAGCCCCTTTTGTAGAAAACATCCAAATTTTTCATATCACTATTCAGACGTTGGCAGACGAATTAATGTGGTTCAAATACATATTTATGACTTTATTGAGAATATCTGTAAGGGGATTTCTTGTCAGCATAACTCTAAGTTTTATTTTTATTAAAAATACCTACTATTATGGGTATTTATATATTATCAGTTGCTCAACTTTTGTATAGTTAATTCTCGTATAATATTTGTTTTCTTTATAAATGATTCATCGTTAAACAGGTCAACGATATACCTTTTACAGTATGAATGTAGAGTTAAGTAATTGTATTGGCCAAGAAAACCCGCAAACGCTTCGTGAAATGTCGGGGCGTGAGCAAAAACAAACAATAATTAAATATTCGATCATTGTTTAGAACCGAGCAGAGCGGCCGACTGCGATCTGGGCACATTTTGCCTTTGTTAAAACAGAGTCCGATTATAGAGACGCTGAGTATGGAGTTGCTGGATATACAATTATTATTAACATCATTAGCGTATTGCGGTCCACCGCTGGACAAAATACTATACTGCTCTGAGGAGTTATACCCATACCGCAGAGCAGTCTCTCGCATCACCTATACTGCTGGTTATAGCTGATCAGGGCATTTAGCTGCATCTAGACAGGTAAATGTCATACCGCGATTTGCCAGATTAAATACCGAATATAATAACACTGTACACACAATTACTACAGTAAATTAACAATTCAACAATGCAAATGTAAAAGTTATTTTCATAAAAAATGTAAAACACGGTTATATTTTAACAAAATGCTATTAAAATGCTTTAGTATTGGTACCTTTCATAATGTTGTAAGATGATGTAGTAAATATATAAGATACTTAATTAATAATTATTAATACTTAATTTAATAATGTAATGTTTATTTCATTACCTTTGTAATTTAATGGAAGAATGTAGTAGAACCGCATACTAAAATTACAATTCAGTATTCATTAATAAAATTATATTGAGCACGAGAAGTTTTAATTCAAGCAACAATAAGAAACTCATAATATATCGAGTTAAGGAGCCGAGAGAAACCCTAACAAGACAATCAATCGTCTGATCAAGTATAATTTTATTACCGCTCAGATAAATATCAAGCGAATTCATTGATGTTTTTGTCAGCAACGAGTTTGAGTGAATACGCAGGGATTGTGTTCTGTACTCAACTACACATCCGTACAGGGCAAGCAGCTATCAATAAATTTTTAAGTTTTCCTTAAGCAAGTGGTTTTGTGTCTGCGACTGCGACGGGATCATATTTCTTTTTTATTTATTTCTATTGCCAAATTATCTTGTTTTTTTTTATATTATCACGCAGATATACCAGCCACCTTAATTTAATGACGCCATAAATACGCCGTGATCATAATACTAATTACCTCTATATTATTTCATAAGAGCAGTATGAAACTTTATCATTAAAAAATTTACAACTTTTTTGTCAATGTGTCTATTTCGTATAATTTTAATTAATATTTAAATTTCCATGAATTTAAAACAGTGTCCTATAAGATTAGAAATTTGATTCTCTACTGTAATAATACAATACTTAAGACAAGTTAGATCTGTTGGAACAACGACAAGAGCAATCCATCTGACAAGTGAAACAACTTCGTTGCTCAAATCGTGGTGTTCCGAACACGACAGCAGGTCGTGGATGATTGTCGTACCTCGTGGGCAGTCGTACGACGCGTCGTAAAGCATAATGGTCGAAAGTTATAAATGTTCGTTTGTAATGACGCGACCGCTGCGTCCGTTTCTTTGTTCATTGTTCAACGTTATTATTATAATGTACATATTTCATGGGATCTATTTATTTTTTAGTCTCACTTGCAATCTGGAGCCAATTCTGTACTGCAGGCTAATGAGCAAAAAACATAGTCACGCACGAATATGAAATAATTTATTCATTTCGCTTCTGGACGCAGTGTAAAAGGAAATTGTTATGATGTCTTGCCATTAATCAATATCTACAAGCCATTCAAGAGTTCCACAATTTTTATCAGTCCCCTAAAACAATATTCTCATGATGTTATTATTTACTTTAGATATCGAAAATTAGATATTGTAACTGAAATTATGTAGCCCCCGAGATAGGAGAGGCGACCCCGATTGAAATTCTGAAATTCAAATTACTTCGGGACTAACTTTAGAACACAATCGCGTCTTTTAGCAGAATGGAATTTTGTATACAAAGGACCCTTTTTTTTTTAATTTATTCGTATTTGTGAATACGGTACAAGCAAAGTGAATACTTACTAAGAACTCGTAAGTGCCATCTTCGTAATTCAATTTAAGTTAAACGGTTATTACAATGTTGTAATGCTATATAATTTTAAAATGCCTTGTAAAAATTTTAGTAGCAACACAGCCATCTAAGCAGTCATTAAATGCAGCCATTTTTAACGTACGGCAATAGTAACCACTACCCATCTTTACTGACCTGTCTTACAGTGATTCTATAAGATATGAACTTCTAGAAGAGAATAATTAAATATTAGGCCAATGGATTAACATGGATTGAATGCGATTTGTTTTAGGTTGAGTCCTATAAAATGAACTTACAGCTTTCTTATTCATTGGTCTGTCGGTTATGCTATGTAATTACGAAAAGGTTTATATTTTGGATGCAATTAGCGGTTGTTGAAATTAAATAATCTTATTTACTGTTGTTATAACAAGTACATTCATTAATAGTTTTTGTGTCCAAATATAATTTGAGTGAGAAATTATTTTATGATTGTAACTGCCGTTATCGCCGCGTTTCTATACAACAAGCGTTTTGCCATCGAAGCGGAGATCCAAAGAGATGGTTAACAATTATGCAAACCTTGGGGCATGGACGGGGAAACTTGATCAAGAACCACTTATTAAGATATCGCGGTCACATGGACCATTACGCAACGGTGGAGGTTGGCCGAGTAATTTCTTCACCGGGTAATGGCGGACCGGGGAATAACCGTGACAGTCATCAATAATATTACCGTTCCCTACGGCTTTCGAAAACGACGTTAATCGATTAATGCAATCTAAACGTGTGAAGGCTTCAGATGTATTATACGCTTTTATCTCGCGTTATTAAAGATGTTAGGCGCGATACTCGCGCGCTCAATCAGCGCACGAACAAGATTAATCTGTACGACAGCGCCGGTACGCAATTTTGGATATTCTTGGATCGTTCCATGGTGCTAAAATTAATTTTTTGTATAATTTTTTCTTTTGATGTAATGTGAACCGATTTTTTTTATTTGCTGAGAATTGAAACCTTTAATGTCATTTCTTTCGTATTAAATATTTAAATTGTTAGGTAGTTTTATACTATTATATTTTATTATTAAAATATGTTTGTATTAATAGAAATGTTTACCCAATGCAATTTTCAGTAAAATTTCATGTTATCTTGTAAAAATAAAACTTTTTGTTCTCTATGGTTATAACTTTAATGGGGCAAGTGCTATCGTAATTAACTTAAGGGTGTGTGATGGACAAATAGCTTAGCACGCTTGCTCTACATTACACCGTAATAAAATATCTGAGACATCAATCACTCCGAAATTAAACTATAGTTAGGTAACAATTTCATAGTTGACATGTTGCGTGCTCGCTCCCGTCCGACGGCGGTCAATTTACATCAAATTACATCGAGTGTCATTAACGGAATACCATTTTTATTTACGTATAAAATTTAAATCGTCCTTACCGCGAGGGCATAAAGACGAGAATCAAATTCCGTGTGGTTACTTAAGGGATTTCGAGCCGGAGCTAAAAACTGCAACAAAAACCAGGTCCCACGAAAATGGACGCCACAGATGACACTGAGGTGACTTTAATGACAATTTAATAGCATCGCCTTCTGTCGTGAGAGGGAACGTGTAATCAGCGCAGATGATAACATCCCGTGCTGCAGTGTCTCATCCTATCGCTAGCTGATAAATAACAAACGACATACACTGATATATTTGTGTATAAAAATGTACTTAACGTACCTTGCACAATATGACCAGAATGGCAACTTTTGCTTTTCAATTATCTTAAATGATCGCCATAGTTCATTTTTATTTATACACTTACACACTTGAGAGCTTTTTTGTTAAATAGATACCAGTCATCATACGATAAACTTATGCTCTTGTGAGTTTATTTGCCAAACTGAGAAAAATCATTCGTTTCTCGTTCATAGTGAAACAAGTACCGGTTTGTGCTGCTTTTTGTCAAATCAACAAATGATGTTTCTTAGAACTCAGACTCGAAGTAATTTGACTAGAATATTATTGGGGGAATGTCTTAGAAGCCGTGTCTGTTTTAGAAAAATTAAATTCCACAATGAAATTATCTTTCATTTTTGCAGCTATTCTTCAAGTTTTATTTAAAAACCTTTAATTATTTGATGAGTAAATGCGATTGAAGAAGCAATATTTCTGGGTAAAAAAGTTTCCAATAATTTAAATTTTCATAACTTAGGGCTGTTATGTTACGTCATCAAACATTACACCGTAGTTACAAAAGAAATGAGATTGATTACCCTTTATAGACTTATTAAAAAAATTAAAAATATTAATATTTCATTAAAATTGTGTTACTTTATGATATAATTTTCATCAAATAAATTCTTTAGCGTAAGCAAATACTTTATAAAAGCTATGATGTAAAGCAATGGTTTAAGAAATAAAATTTACATATGTTGAAAGTGTATTAGAGGATCTAATGAACATGAAGTACCTTGATTACCAGAATTAATGGAAGTCGAATGCGCTTTTAAAACCAGAAATCCAATATACATTACAGCAATAACATTAAAATGCTATCTTCCAAGCAATTTGCGAGATTTACTCAAATTGAACGCTGGAATTATGTTACGGCACATTTACACGGCTCATTTAAAATAATACCACATTTTTGTCTCAAAAGTCTTTTAAGGAATTCTGGCATAGATACGAGTACTTGGCGTTTTATATTCACTCCGAGTACGTACACGCGATGTCTCCTTAGTATGCAGGGCCCGCGAGGACACTTATTAGTCTCAAAAATTTCGAGAAGATTCCAGAATCATCCTTTACCCGGATCTCTGAAAGTTTTATAGCAAATGTTGAAGCGTTGGTCGCATTTAAAAGTTAGGTGGGTCTGTAGGTATCTTATGTTTAATACATATCCCGATATTGCTTTTGATAAAGCGGTTTAAACGAATCTAAAATTTAAAGTGCGATCGAATACTAATGCTTTAAGGTTTTGTTTGTAGCGCGGTCATAAATATTTAGTTGAACAGCTGGAGCGTAAATATATTCGACGATGTGTAGGCTGTGTCGTAATTTTTCGAATGCTATCTTTGCTCTATTTACACGACACTTATTTAAATGAAAACATTATGTTCGTTACACGCTCTGATATTAGTTTACCACGAATCTCTTAACCGACTGTCGTTGCTTTAGTAAATTGTATAATGTATTCCGTGGATGTAGGAACAATTGATGTATGCCTCACAACATTCTTATTTCAAAATATCCTTTCACCGATTGTACCTGCGAATGAACTCAATGTTGTGATAGGCGTATAAAGTAGAAAAAAATATTATTCGTGTCGAATCGATAAAAATTATTCATACGCGTGTACCATTGTTCTATGATGACCTACAAGTTTTTGGACACATCCACATCACGGTTTATGTTTCGTAATAGAATCACAAAATGCTAATTCCGTCTTGTCACGTTGATGTTGTATTATATGTATAAAAATTTTATATGCTTGTCGTGTTGTTCAACTTTCACGTCTTGAAATGTTGCGATGACGATCATTTTGTTGTATCACAATGTTATGTTCTATACAAAATATTAATGTTAAGATATTTTGAATATACTTAACATCACGTAATCTTCGATGAGACGGGCTGAGTAGTGTTGTACATTTTTACGATATACAAGTTACGTTTACGTTCCATCATGGAATATATGGTGAACTTATTTCCATACACCGGGCACACATCCAGACTCCAAGCCACTACTAGAATATTTAGGTACCCGACCCGAGATTTAAATCCAGAACCTCATAACTGTAAACTATATAACGATAAAGATATAACTATTTCTGATATGCCGCCATCAGATACATTCATCGAAGCTGTCATTCTAGTTTATAAATGACCTTCGACCACACAGTGCAAGAAAAAAGATCTCTTTACAAGATTATATCTTAATTGAAACATCTCGCCAATTGTACCACTTTCTTTCAATCAAATTGTATGAACAAATCTTGTTACTTTCCAAACATGTTTCGTATATTGTGAAATCCATATCTATTTTTGTATTCTCTGAAACGATGTAACGTCTATAACTGAAGATGTTTTTTTTTTTTATGAATTCTATTAAAATTCACAGCACGTTCTCGAAAAATTGAAAGGAATGCCATGGGGTTATTACGAAATGCGATACTTGACCATCTAAAGGCAGATATGTCTTGGACCATCCACTCATGTGAATGCCACTTTTTGCCTTGTACCGTCGATACTACATAATTGGATCATATATTCCATGTGACATCGGTATTGATTCTGTGTTTTGCATCGAGTAAAAAACCACAGATAATCCACATATATAACTTTTTTTCAACAGGTTATGGGTGTTTATGAGGAATACGGTTGTAGGAATCGGACGTGACTATTTTTATTATTTTTTATATTAGCTCAGTGAATTATAAATTTAAAATATAGATACTAGAAGCACTTAATGTTCGTTTAAATATTACATGATTAAGAATCTGATACTAAATATTGCCTAAGGTTATTTTAACACCTGATTATGTTATGATAACCTGTCTGATTGATTCTATGCTTGCTATAGGTAGGAAGCATTCATTAAATAATACGTTAAATATTTCAATGTACTTATTAACAAGTTTTAGATTAATTTAATTTGAATCCTCACAGGGGTTATATTCAATATACATAACAACAATTATAACACCGTCAACAAAAACGAACAATGCAAAATGAAATAATAGTATCAAATAAGTCAAGGTGTGTCTGGTTTCGTATTAAAGAAAACCGGACTGTTATCAATTGATTTTAACAACATTTTTGTAACAATTCCAATAATAATAATTCATGCAAAGTGATTTTGATAACGGCTTTTATTTACGGTAACAACCTGAAGCGAAGCAACATCAAAAATAACTCTGGTAAAGTGCGCTTAAATGAAAAACGAAAAAATAGTATTACAATAACCATATTTTATTGTAAGTTTATTATGACATTGTTATAAATGTACACCAATTACAAGCTAAGTGTTTCCTTGAACACAAAACTGTTCCCGAAACAACATTGCAATTCTCGTCTTAAAGAGCGAGCGGGCGATTTCCTGAACAGTTCTACGACGCCACAGTTTCTGTTGCCGTCGCTGCCGCGTTTGTACCTTTTATAATAATTTTAGCCGATAATGCGAAAAATACGTGCCTTTCGCCGTCTCAGCCCTACGTGAGTGGGACTTTATTGCCACTTATTCGTCTCGAATGAAGCCAAATTATAATCTTAATGTCGAAATATTCCTCTTTGATTCTTATTGCGAAACAATACCGCAGCTGCCGTTCAGTGTTTCTATTGTGTGTGCGTTTAATAGCTGTGTGATTTTATTATTCTTGTTAGGAACGCGAATTGGATTAGGCTGATGAAAATATTCCAAGACTGATGGGAATAACGTTTATTCATTTTTGTTTCACATACTTACATGCATAAGCACATACATACATTTACATAGTAACAGTGCAGCAGTGGCAGTCTAACATGAAGCACGCACGCACGCCCGCATGTGCGCCCGCACGCTTGCACTCCCGCCCGCAATCTCGCATGCGTGCAAGCCTGCACGCTGCACGCACAACCACCCGCATATTTACACACACAGATACATACTCAAGCAACGTTATGTCTAATAGTAATATTTCGTACATACCGTGCCTTATACATACATGTCTAACAGTTGTCTTTTGTATATACCTGTTCCTTATTCATTCCTTATAAAATATTTAATTGTAGATAGTTTTTTGTACATACTCGGACATTCATGCGCATTTTATCTTTAGAACTGGTAACTTGACTTAGGTATATTTGATTATTGGTTTTATAACCAGTACATGTAAAGCAACCATTTATTTATTATTTTGTTATCAATCGATTGAACAAATTCGTGTCTAATCGTCAGTCTAATAATATTTATTTACCATTAAAGTGTCCGTCACGAAATTTACAGATAATAGACATTCCAGCATTATTTCACGGACGTAAATTATACAGAAATCAGAAGCCTACGGGTATTAAATCTGTATACACACTTCAATCCACGGCTTTAACTGGCCTTCAAATATTTCAATTTATTCGTCTCGAGATTGACTCCTCCACCCGACACTCAGAAGCGTCGATCGTGCGATAAATCAATGATAAATGATGACTGAGATAAGTAATCCTCAAAGATCCACCATACCGGCTCGGTAAATATCATATTTCAATCATATCTGCTGCAACTCTATTTTGTACATTGACGTTTCTTGCTTCTACCGTTTCAGTTGATGAATATTTTATCTGAGCCGCGCTGGAATTTGGCTGTACTTTCACAATCACTTCGGCTTCCATTTTATCTACGATCAGTTTATAATACTTTTTCAATACAGTACAATTAGTGCAACACTGACGGCATCGCTGCGTGAATTGAATAATTATCGATAAATTTTAAAGTCTCCTCTCGATATGTTCTTTTGATTTATCTATTATTTCTGTGTTTATTTCTATATGTTATGACCTCAATAATTGTAACGTTGAAGCTATCAATCGAAAGATTCAGGACGGATTTTTGTGTCTTATGTCATCATAAATTACTATTCCTTTTTTAAATTATTTGAATTGTTCAATTCCAAATAAGAATAAAACATATTTTTATATTAAAATTTCTACAAGGCCCTTTGAAACATAACTATAATACATATTAGATGGCTTGTTATAATGGGAAGTAATAAAAAGCGAACTATTTTTTCATCAGATATCATTTAATAAGGTTTAGAAACTGGTAGAACCCTCTGTGGTTCGACTCCGGCGGCACCACCGCCACACCTATTTCTGCCTTATAACAGCAGTGTTAAG
>DWEJ01003479.1:0-10406 GCA_018245835.1 Mysoria sejanus stolli | reverse complement strand
TTAGTATGAATATGGATATTATTTCTCTTTCTATCAACACGACATTTTCACTTGCACGGTTAGGATCTGCCTACTGTATCTATAATATTTCTTTGCTTTTAAGCTTCCGTTAAGGTTGATGGTTTTTGCTAAACAATTGTTTCTTTTTTCAATTTTTTAAATACAGTTACGCTAGTAAACATTATGCCCCTAATGAGAGCTATTTGATTGAGATTTAAAATAGCTGTTTTCTTTATGTTCTAAACTTTGAAATTCACTATTTGAATTTTTCCACTATTAATTCTTTACAAATTGAAACATAATTACATATTATTTCACTAGATATTGCTGTAATAATTGTCTTTCGTGTGGTTTCTCTTATGATGCTTTGAATACGATATATGTAGTTATATTGGCTGAATATATCACGCTACAATTATGAATAACCTCAGTGCTAAAATACAAAATAACATGTGTCAGATGATAGTTGTGTCAGATATCTTGTCAAAGAAAGATGCTTCTTTTTCATGGCATGGTGTGATTTTCACGTGTAATGTTTATATTATTAAACATAAGATAAAAAGCAATGTTTTCAACCGCAGGCCAAACAGTACCAGGATTGAAGCCACAAGGCAAAAGTTGGCGTGAAATAAATCAAGAAAAAAAGGCCTTAAAACGGCAAAGAAATGAAGAAAAAATAATGAAACGGACGAAGCGACTTGAACAAGAGAAAGATATTGAGAAAAAGATAAAGGAAGAAGAGGAAAAAGAAAAGAAAAATTCTGAAATATCAACAATTAGTATAGCGGTTCCGGGTTCTATATTAGAAAACGCTCAGTCAGCCGAATTGCGAACATATTTAGCGGGTCAAATAGCACGGGCGGCGTGCGTGTTTTGTGTTGACGAAGTTGTCGTGTACGATGATATAGGTGATAAACTAAATACTAAAAAGTCCAAACTTGATGATGTGGATGGTGGAAAAGTGGCTAGAAAGAGCTGTGTTCAACTGGCAAGAATATTGCAATATTTAGAATGCCCACAATACCTCAGAAAACATTTCTTTCCTATACATAAAGATTTGGAATTTGCTGGTCTTCTAAATCCCTTAGATTCGCCACATCACTTGAGACAATCAAATGATTTTCAGTTTAGGTAAGTTTCGGATTGGATATTTTTATGAGTACTCATATGTACTCAATTTAGATTTTCCAGTAGAGCCTCAGAGTCTGGATATGTGCCTGGTGAATGGCAATAGGCTCACCACCTACTCTACAGTGGGATGTAAACATAACTAGTAAAATGTGAGAATGTTCTGCATTCCTTTGCCTACCTCTTCAGGGATTACAGGGGTGAAGTTACATTTTATGTACTGTATATATTTGTATGTATTATATATTATTGTATATGGTCATTGTGACAACAGTGAGTCAACTGTATATTGGACAAAAAGAGCAATGCAATAAGTTGCATGTCTTTCACATTAGACTCGAGCTCGGGTATAAGCCTTACCATGCCAGTCAGTGGGTCACTCAGAAGTATAGTGTATGTTACAGAGAACAATTAGTGATTTCAGAGTGAAAAAGTAAAAAAAAATATGTAAGTGTTGTTCTTTCTTTGTTCCATATTATATAATTTTAATGCAATAAGTAGTTATTAAGGCTTTATTTGATAGTTCTTTACTGATTATTATCACATTAAACACTTCTGTTATTACGTCACAAAGTTAAATAGGCACTGTGGTATACAGTGGGTCAACACACTTTTCCCAAAGACGAAAATGATTAATGTTATTTTATTTATAATATATAATTATACTTTTAGTTTACAAAATATTAAGTAATAATAATAATAATATATTTTTTTACAGAATGCCAAAGAAACGCCTGTTATATAGGCAAATAGGTAACAACATCAAAGAAAACATGAAAGATACTCTACTTGTAGATATAATTGAAATCATTTTATATTGTGTGTAACTTATAAAATAGATTTAATAACAAAATTTAAAAATTACCCATCTTTTTATAATTCCAATATATTCCTGACCCACTGTGCCCTCAAGGTTTACCCACTGCGTACCCCTTCTAAAGATACAGTGGATCAAACACCATTTTTGTTTAAAATATTTGTTATTAAAACATCAGCAAATGTATTTGTAAAACTTTTTAACCAAAATGTAGCCAATAACCCAAACATCTTTTCATTAAAATTTAATGTCTATAACTTGTATAGTTATGGAGCTATGTGATTTTAAAAAAAGTGTGACCCACTGTTGCCACAATGACCTTATATCGACAAATTACCCTTCCAAATTTTTTTCCTCCAACAATAAAATGGCAGCCATTCTGTTTCTTTTAATCTCAAAGTCCTTGTACTGATTTAGCTATTGCTATATATGTAGACGCCTTAGAAAGACGAAAGATGTCCCATTTGATAGGTAATAATGTAGACAATCGATCAATGCTAAATTGTATTCACTTTGGGATTAACTCCGTAATTACTGAACCGATTTCATTAAATTTTTGTAGATATGTATTGTTTGGTCAACTTTAAAAGTTAGGATTAATGATAGTTTTGATCTCGATTAATAAAAAAAAAATTCAGCAATTTAAGGTTTTTTATAGATAAAAGTTATTATAAGTTATCTTAATCGTTGGGCGGTACTAAGTTCGCTGGGTCAGCTAGTTTTTTTAAAAGGAACAGAATAAAATTTATAAAACAGAAACGAAAAAAAAAACATATTTTTTTTACATTATTGACTTTTTCGTAAAATCCAGACTGTCAAGCTACTTTTTTTTGTTTCTATCCAATAGTCGAGAATACCTGCTTAAAAATAAATCTTAAGTAAGATAGTTTAAAAGTTATGACGGTTTAAATAAGGCAAGGTTTCTAATCCTAGAGGAGTAAAAGATAAAGAAATCTAAATAACTAGATTATATTAACGGTTTATTCTTATTATTCTGGCAATATCTACAGCCACATGTTAAAATGACCACCATTGGGGCTGGAATGATCGACAACATTCTAATTAGGCCTCATATAAGGTACTAAAGTGCTAAGGTGCTAAAGTGTAAATAAATAAATAAAAATAAGTGTATTCAATAACTTTTCTTTATTTGAATACTTTAGGTGATTTCGACTAAATATAAATATGCTGTAGCATATCCTCAGATCTTATTGACATAATATATTATAGTAGATGTGCTCATGGTATTGCCTGTGTGGAAATCAATGTGTCAAAAATTTTTCCCGCGTTAATAACGACCTCGTCGGAATTCTAGGATGAAAAGTAGGTTATATGTTGCTCCACAGAGTAAAGAAAAAAATTAAATACCGAGACAAAAAAGACGAGCAGTTGAGCTAGGGGTGAGAGCCTAGGGGCGCAATTCAGACGCCAGCTCGGCATATCCTACTTGTTCTTGACATTTCGGACAATTCACAGAATATTTTTATAAATTGTGGCCTATGTGTTATTCTGATGTAAAAGCTATATTATTCTGAAGTTTCATTAAAATCTATTGAGTAGTTTTTATGTGAAAGAGTAATAAACATCCATCCATACTTACAAACTTTCATGATTAATAATATTAATAGAATATTAATAGGATTAAATGAACTTTATTGTTAGCTAATTTCCTGCCTTCTTCCCTTAAAAAAATATTGGGGAAAAGAAGATGTAAAACATATCTTTAGGTATGTATGTCTGTTTGCCAGCCCTTTGGTTACCATAGCATAAGTTCTTTTGATTCTTATGTTTTCAAAGTTATTGTATCTACTTTCAGACCTAATATATTATATTTTCAGAGAAGGCATAACTATGAACAAAAAAGTGAAACCTGGTAGAGGTTCTCAAGTCAATGTGGGTTTGTTACAAGATGTTTCTACAGATAAGCTACTAAGTCCAGGCATCAGGGTTACAGTCAAGATGTTGCCCACAGCAGAGGGAAGTAAGAAGATTCGTGGCAAAATTGTGAGTTTAGCCACACCGAGAGCAGAGACTGGTGTATACTGGGGTTATACAGTGAGAATTGCTAACAACTTAAGCCAAGTATTTACTCAGTGTCCTTATAAAGATGGGTAAGAAAGTTTTAATATTTTATTATATCTAGAGTTTCTTTAGACCCACTGTTTAACCTTCCTATACCCGCGCGTTTGTCTGAGAGACTGACAGAACGATTTTTCGATTTTAAATAAAGAACGAATAATTCTAGTTTAATGAACTTTCTAGTACTTGCCTAATTTGATACGACTTTGAAATTGACGTGACGTGTGACCTTGAGTGGGGGCCACATTTGGGTGAACACGGGCGCGGATACACGTGTTATTTTTGGTGAGTAACATTTTTTATTTTTCATGATTTTCGTAGATTTATTTTATAGTTTGCATGTTTTTTGTAAAGAAGTTTACTCGTATACATTTTTACCATAGTTTTATTATTTGGTCATAGAGGCAACTGTGCATTGGTTTCGTACGTCCCAAAAAAGAACAAAAACGTTTTACTTTTGTCCAGTATGCATGATGATGAAAAAATCAACGAAGTGACTGGTAAGCCTGAAATTATCATGAATTATTACAAAACAAAGAGAGGCGTTGATACCGTTGACAAAATGTGTGAAACCTATAATGTCGCTAGAGGTACTAATAGGTGGCCTATGGTGGTTTTTTATAGCTTGATGAATGTTGCAGGAATTAAAACATATATTATATTTTCACAAAATAATCCTAACAAAAAAATTGAAAGAAGAATTTTTCTGGAAAAGCTGTCGTACGAACTGTGGTACCGCTAACAAGGTCCGCTAAGGCCAAGGTCGTTGTAGCTTTTGTAGTTCGAAAAAAAACCGTAAAACGCGTTACAACTGCCTTACTTGCAAAAAATATTTTTGTTTGGAACACGCGGTTATGGTTTGCTCTTATTGGTATAGTAATGAATCTCAAGAGGATTACATTTTATTTTATTATTCCTAGTTCTGTTATCTAGAAGATTTACGAAGATCTTTATGTTAGGTTGAAGAAGAATTTTAATTTTGGTTCATTTTATCTAAGTTTGTAAGAATAACTTATGTTTTTAATGGCTGTTTCTGAAGACTGTGCAACAATAATAAATGCAAATAATTGTAAAAAAAATGGTTTAATTTATTAAACATATCCCTAACTTTAAATACAATATAAGTTTCCAATAGGTTTTCCCAAAAAAATCAAAGTTACGGATTTTAAGGTTTCGGTTCATTACACCGTTGCCGGGTACAGGTGTTACACTATTTAGCGCGGATACAGGACGGTTAAGTGAATATCCACAATTGCAATAGCTGCGATCTAGTGTTGACAAGATATACATGAAGATTTTATGTTGTAGATACTGAGTCCTTTTGGATATTGTGAGGGATTAATAAAGACTTTCACATTACTACTGGTGGTTTTGTTGAGGTTTACAAATTGTAAGTAAAAAGATGTTTGGCACTTTGTGGTATTTGCCTATCCCAAGATATGTATGTATACTAGTACAAAAATATGCGAAAATTCGCATTCGCGAATATTCGCATATTTTTGCATATTCGCATTCGCAATCGCAAAATTTTTGCGAATGTTTTGCCCATATAAATTTTATCAGAAAAAAATTAAAAAATCAAAATTTATTTAATTCTTATGTTTTTTAATACAACATAAAGGAACAAACTAGTGATCACATTATAAATTTTTAGTTTATAATTTCGTATTATTTATTTATTTACTAAACTTTGAGCAATGAAGCTTAACAGTAAAATTTTCATTACAACATTAACAAAAAATATATATAATTTTAAAGTATTTTTTTAATAATCATCTTCATTGGTAGAATCAATTTCATCCTCAGATTGAATATTGCGTTGGAAATACGTTGTAAACAATGCATTGCCATGAACGTTTGTGTGATCAGCTATCATGGCATCATGGCAACCGAAATTAGAGTGGGGACGGAGTGAGAGAATAACAAATAGAGAAAGAGTGAGAGAGGAATAGAAACGCAGAGAGGGGACATCACGTAGCTGCACGCGTTAAACTTTATCGATGAATGTTGCTTCGGCTTGTGGAAATTGTCAGATTATATATTTTTCGTAATCCTTGAATTATTCCCTTCAAAATAAAAAAAAATTTAGCTCCGCTCGAGAATGTCCAGGTGACGTTTTTTTTACAACTTTGTAGCCCTCCCCCTTCTTTACGTCACTCTCAAATCATCAGATTAGTGAAATATACACTTTTTAGCACGTATCTACCTCACCTTATCTTAACCTGATGCGCTCGAGAATTTTTGATGATCAATTTTTGACGGACCACCATATATAGAAGGCTCATATTTGGTGGGAGTACTTAATAGGGTACAAGGTATCCCCCTGTATATTAATCTGACGCGCTTTAGTAAATCCCGAAATCCTCTCTTGGGCTCCCCTACTATAAAAGGTTCCTAGTTATTTAAGTCAGTTTACATTTATTCATTCACTGCCTCGTTGATATTAGTATCGGTTGAAAACTCGACTTCCGAACGGGTTTCGTTGTTTCGAAGGGTTCCGGTTTTGGGTTCGAATCCCGTGTCGGACACTATTGAAGTTAGATTTTCTAATCGTGGCTAGGAATCTGAATATGTGCCCGGTGTATGGCTAAACACACACCACCTATTCTATAGTGGGTTGTAAACGTAATTCGTGAAACGTGGGGGTGCATTACACTCCTCTGCCTTCGGGGATTACAAGCGTAATGTTACGTTACGTTACATTTACGTTACGTTATTTATGTTACATTAAATTCATTTAGGTTGGTCTAATTTTTAATTTTTATTATCCAAATACCCTTGAACAGTCAAAAGTTACTACAGACCTACAGATCAAAATTTCCGAGCTCCTTGTATCATCAGCTGGCGATGCTCTTGAGTATAGTTGAGTGAAACGTAAACGTAATGATTATTTTTTGAATAGGTATAAGCAGTTCTAGCCATTCATGTATACGTATTAAAGATAATTATTTATATGCAAAATAATTATTTATACAGCAATTATTGTATAAAGATAAGATATCGATCGATCCAATAACATATTTTGAATGGACATAATTATTTCACGACACATTTTAAATGAATGTTTACCATTTTAATGAAAACAGTGACATTACAAAACACTCGTCGTTTTGATAAAAATTTCACCTAATGAAGGTATTAGGTACATACAGCAACGATACCCTGGTAGAAAAATTCCGGACTAAACACTTTTTCAGGCTTTTTTTAAAGAAAATAAAACTTCATAAGACTTTGTATTCCAAACGACGTTTTTAGTCCGAAATTTTTCTACCAGGATATTTATCGATGCTGATTTGCTTGCAATGGCAGTGTCGTTGTAAGAATGTAATTTAATATAAGTCGCAAATTATTGTTTGCTAGCAATTTATTTATTAATTAAGTTCTCCAACGCAGTGTACACAGTGGAAATAGGGCGGAATAAAACTAAAGTTTAAAATCGTTAAAAACCCACAATTATAGGTCAACACATAATATATAATATTGGCGTTTAAAATAAGCATTAAAATTAAATAAGTAACAATATGCATCCGCAAATAAGCAATGCAACGAGCGTATTGCTGTAAATCGAAAAAGTTGTTGTCACCATCGACATTCAATTTCCTGCTGTGTCGATTAGGGATGTTAAGGAGCTCCGTAACCGTAACCAAAACTATGGGATATCCGATTTAAAAATATATACGTAACCGTAACCGAATCCGATATAAAAGTTTCAGATAATTTCGGATAGTGGCAAAGTCTAAATGAGACACGTTATGTATGACAAGTATTAATATTCATAACCGAAACTATCGGATAATCCGAAATAATTTTATATCCGTATCCGTATCCAAATCCGATAGTATAATTATACCTATATCCGTATCCGTATCCTTATCCGAAATTTCATATCCATAACATTCCTAGTATAGATGCGGTATGGTGTATGGTGTATGGTGTACATTCTCATATAAAATGGTGATTCTACATATCATAGAATATTAATATAGAATATTATTGTTCTATATATCATATAATATTATCATAGATTTACAATTATACCTTATTTTTTATATAATCATTTTTTCATTTACACCGTCTACCTACTAGCTCTAGCACCTACTACTCTTACCTACCTACTCTTAGGGACTCTTACATATTTTTTAAAGTCTTATTTCCAAAACTTCTTGTACTAGGAACACTCGCTCCCGTTAAGAGCATTACAACGAAGCAAGCACACAAGCGTCACAAGCACAAGCGAGTTTTATCAACAATACACAATCATACACGTTTGTACTAAATGAACCTTGATTAATATTCATTATCTGGACACAAAACGCTTAAATCGTAAGTGAGTCGACATCAATAAATAGCTGCTGTGGGCATTCAGCCTTAAATATTGATGCGTATTTAATTATTGTATGGGTATTTTACTAAGATTTCCGTTGTAATTTTATCTGGGCCTCGATACAGTTGCTGGTGCCACACAATTAATTGACTGTGGGAGCAATTGAAGACGAAATGGTAAGTGCTACACTTATGTAGTAAATAAAGGATCTTAGTGATGATTTTTGTTGGTTTCTTTATAGTTTAATACATAATATACTTGCGCTAACTCCCTTATGGGGCAGCCTAGGCTGAGAGCATAATTAATATATTACATTTTTTAGCATTAAGTAATTTATAGTTTAAATTGATACCTAACCGATGATCCGCATGAATTAAATCAAGGATTCAAGGATCAAGTAATAATTTTATAAATCTGCTGGCAATGAATCATTAACAAAATGTTATACTTAATCCATCTTGTTCCATCAGTTTCAACTTTCGCTTTTACTTGTATAAATTCTGGACAAGCCAGAGCTTCAAAGGATAATAAAGTGACAAAAATGTCCAGTCCATTTGGACTGTACTATTAGGTCGCACTGATGAGTAATATTTTAACAATCAAATGAACTAATTGTTACTCCTCCGGGTGCATGTACTACGCTTATTACAGGTTTCGTTCAGCATGCAGGGTATCATAGCGCCGGTGTTCACTCCGATTCACGAAGACGGCCGAATCAATGTTGAGGCCATACCAGAATATGCAAAATTCTTGATCAACAACGGGATACAAAATGTCTTAGGTAAAATCGCAATAAAGTTCTTATCTTAGTTTTTACAATACGATTACACTTAATTGTATTGACAATTACCTAAGATAGCTTCAAATAAAGCAATTTTGTTAACCGATCTTTAATTTCAAAAATAAAACGTCAATGGTAAAACGGCTTATTATACAAATTGTCATGAATAATTTGGTGTTGCTATACAATAAAACTAAAATACATTCAAATAGTTTCATTCGTTGAGGTATACTCATAGGTACCTAGTATCAGTCTACGGCCTATCTATATATTTCCTTTTGGCTAACGACTTACACGTACATACAGACTTGGCGAGAAAGGGAACGACAAAATTGAATAACGGTTGACCGTGTGCCATTTTTAAAATTCCCTGCTATTTTTGAGCTCAATGCACTTGATATATTTCCGGTCGTAATTATTTTGCTGTTCAAGCTCAAAATTATAAGTTTTTTTATTTTTGAAACCCTTAAAATTAAAGAAAAAATTATCACTTTTAATGTTTTCAAAAAATAATATTAGGTAGCATTAAAATATTTAAAATAAACTAGTCAAAAATATTATATGCATTCAAAAATATTCTCATTTGCACCATGATATTTGACTTGAAAAATGTAATGACAATGTCAATGAATATTCCTAGTGAGCTGACGCATTTTGGGAGGTTTCGACGCGGTTTTTTAGTTCATAAATACTTGTTAATGCTAAAAACCTGTATTCTTACGGTTCTTACCATAACTCCTCTTAGACTGTTAGTTCACTGCATCGGCATCTCAACTACTATTATATTACATCAATATTGCTTCTAGTCGGCGGTACTACAGGAGAATTTGTATCGCTTAATGTAGAAGAAAAGAAATCCGTTTTGGACGCTTGGATGAAGGAAGCCGAGTCTTCAAACCTGAAAATCATGGTTCACGTCGGTGGCGCGCCGTTGCCTTATGTTATCGAAATGGTAAATATTCTATGCGTAATAAAGCTCCCTTAATTTAATTTAGAATTGTTAAACGCTTAAATTTTATTGAGAAAATTTTAAGATATTGTCTCTGTCCATACCTTCAAACATTACCTACAACAAAGTCTTAAGTGTATAAGGGTCACACACCATTCGAAATATATACAAAACGAATCTAAATAAAATATGAATTAAACGTGTTACGAAGTACTGACTATAACGTAACTTCACGCCTGTAATCCCCGAAAAGGTAGGCAGAGGAATGCACAACATTCCCACGTTTCACTGGTTACGTTTTAAGTCCCACTATGGAATAGGTGGTGAG
>DWEJ01003478.1:0-10406 GCA_018245835.1 Mysoria sejanus stolli | reverse complement strand
CGAAGAGGAAGGCAGAGGAATGCAGAACACTCCCACGTTTCACCGGTTACGTTTCGTCCCACTATGGAATAGGTGGTGAGCCTATTGCCATGCATCGGGCACTAAAAATAATAGAGATTTTGAAAATAGCATCAGTTACACTAAATTAATTGTTCCAAGATAAGTGTATATATGTAGATGTGAGGATTTGTAATAGACTAAGTAATTGACAATAAAACAAGATTTGCCGCAGTCCGTGGAGCGCGGCGTGGCCGAGTGCTCGCGGCTGGAGGCGGCGCACGCGCGGCGTCGCGAGACGCTGGCGCGCGCACACGAGCGCCTGCGCGCGCTGCTGCTGGCGCGCCGCGACCAGGTGCGCGCACGCACGCACGCACACGCGCACGCACACTCACACGCACACACACACTAATAAATTAACATGCTTTTTGGGTTATATACATTTACCACCCACCCATCGTCTCACTCCGCCTTGAACGCATTAGTACCTACGGACAGTAACTTTTCTACTGTTATATGCACATATTAAACGTTATACAGAATAGAATAAAACTAAATATAGTAAATAGATGCTTTTTACGTATGAACATTTAACTATTGGGTTATCGTAGGGTAATGCATTAACTTTCACAAGTGACATATGTGCAAGCACACGTAACCGACTCCACGTCCGTACGCGCGAACACGTGCGCGTCTTAATGCACTGGCGTGTTAGCCAGGTCGTATACCCGCATACTTTTTACACCTGATATGTGCATAATGTAATATACATTCACCTCTAAACATATTTACATACATAACTTCTTACACAAAAAACTATAACAATATTTTAACCGGTAAAAATTAACTAGTATAATAATATACGTATTTATTTAAAGATGTAATGTTTATTATATACGATATATCGATTCGTTTAAATATTTTAATCTAATAGTCAAATTGATATTAGCATAATGACGAATGCTCTCGCCGTAATGGCACGGCGTGCCCGCAGGAGCTGCTGGAGCTGGAGCGCCTGTGCGGCGGCGCGCCCGAGGACTAGCGCCGCCGCGAGCTACCTTTTATTTGGGAATCTGTGATATTATCTCCTAAGCAGCGAGCGCCCGCTCCGGCGCCGAGCTCTCTTGGCATTTCCTACCCTCTAGTAACTTTTTCTACGACGTTGGAGTTTCTCGTCCCGCGCGTAGACAGACGGGGCCGCTCGGTGACATAGTGTACGTTGTGCCCGTGTGTTGCGAACGTGCGAGAGATGTCGCGAGTGAAGTTTCGTTGCTGCATTTAATGTACCTACGGATTAGTTTGTAGCGGTTCGAGTCCGACCGACGCTTCGGTGGCGTCGGTATGCTAGTCATTGCGTTCGTGCCGATGGAAGGAAGGAAATTCGTAGAGAAAACGATAATAATATAATTTACTATAGGTATTGTGCAGTGTCACACCCGGCCGCGTGTTCCCTCCCTTCCGGCGACGAATGCACTTAACATATTCACATATCTATAGCACAAAATACTGTTTTTCGTATATATGTTGTCTCTTTATGAAAAAATCGACGACAATACTAGCTTGTTATTATGTTCATATACACACGCATGTGTGTGTATATACACACATTTATGTAGGCAGTTTTTAAAGGTAACGTTATTTATTGTGTGAGTGAAAAGTTTGCTCTGTATAACTGCTCGATTAATTGGCGGATTTCGATATTTTGTGTTACAGAATCAGTAATGACTATAAATCAGACTTGAAATAAGATACAGTGGTGTCAGTCAGTGCTCGGGTGACCGTCAATGGTGATGGTTTCACGAGAAGTTTTGACGATTAATATGTAGCCAATAATGTTATATCACGGTTGAGTATATTTGAGACCCTACTTGTTGTTTTACTGAACGCGTCTATCGATAAAAGCTAAGCAAATACTGAGCAAACTTTTCGATCTTGATATAGGAGACATTCGATTCTTATGATGGTTATTCCAATATTTACTGGTAAGTGATATGTATCCGCTGTGGACGATTGAATAACAACTGAATATATTCAAAGACATACCATAGCTATTTCTACAATGTACCTACGCATATTTTTCTCCCTCGATTAACTTTAATTGTTTGATAAATAATGTGAAAAATCTTTTCAGTTCCCAACACATTTATAAACGTTATAAAATTTTAAATCCAACTGTAATAATAATCTAAAGCGAAGATATCTGGAAGATTCTACGGGCGTTTAGTCCACATGAAGCATGTAACATTTTTTAATACAATTGTTTAATGCTCTCCTGCATAAATACAAGGGGTATTTAAGTGTTAATTCGTACATGGGACGCCGTATAGACATTTGTATTGCATCATACGCACCTCGTGCCCATACTCCCTCACCCCCTCCCCGGCGCCCCTCCAGCGCCCCTCCAGCGCCCCTCCGCTCTAGATCTCTTGCCGAATTCCCCACTGTTTATCGTTGCCCCATGATGGTCCTAGTGAAGGTAAAGCCAGATCGACTAATTAATATTTGTTAAGTAGGCGCGTGTTCAAATATAGATAGCAATAATTTTCGACTGAGAGGGAAATGTCACGATTTACGCCACCATTTTGGAATCGTTTCTTTAATGGCCCGGCTCACAGGTATGTAAATGTAATAAAAACTGATAAAAAACCTTGAATGGTTATATCCTTAATTGCAAGTTTTTATGCATTAAATTGATAATTAAAATTTATTTATACATTTACTTACGGATAAACAATTATTTCCTTTTTATATAAATATTTAAATTTAATATAAATATTTATATCAAATATTTATATTTAAAATAAATATTTATGTAAAATGTTAATATTCATATTAGTTAAATATTTTCTTTTGTTCATACCGATCGTATATCACATTAATCGATTTGGAATCGATAAATAAATAATTATTGGTTCGCAATCTTGCTCTATTATTAGGAAAAATGGAATTATTCTTTCAAAATTATACTCTTTAACTATAGGTCGTGAAGACTTTATGATTCAAAATTGCTAAACGAGTCGACATAAATAGAAAAGACTTGTTTGTTTGTAGTAAGATATGTACCTATTGAAATTTTGTAAAAATGGCTTCATTGAAATAAGGAGTAAATTTGTCTGGGATGTCATTTGTCGGTAGAGGGTATGTAGTGAGGGGTAGGTTTAAGGGTTATAAGTAGCTAGTTGTATGGGATCGTGGACGATACATGACTTGTTCTTGCCTTCAGTAAATTTTGATAATTATCGTAGATAAGAAAGTTGGATAGATAAGTGATAAGATTAGTGATAGATAAATGTCTGTGTAAAATTTCTTTATAAACTGAAAGTCCTCCTTTTCCGTGTGGTAAGTATAACGGTGGCCTAATACTATCTATATTCCTCATCGATGTTTTAGTCTCAAATCGTCATCGTATTCGAACGTTGTGTATTATTGTCTCTAGAACGCCTAGAGGTTACATAGTGAGGTCGCGAAGGCCCCATCGCTGTGTCGCGCGATTATATCGCAGATATAATTATAATAATAGTATAATGAAAAATTGCATAATATTTTTTTAAGTCAGCATAACGCTAATGCGATGGCAATATGTCTCGAGAGATCTTGTGAAGAAAATGTTTATATAAATGTTATTTATAAATTGTTTTTTTAATTGTGCTTAATATTTTCAAAGATAGACGCACATTCAACGGCGCTTTTTACGTTTATACCATGGCATAGAGAATCAATTTGTTTAAACTCAGCTTGTAGTATTAATAAATCAATATTTTTTATAATTGATATATTTGATCTGTGTAAATCGAAGTAGAACTTTAATTATTGTATACGTGACTATTTTTCTTACTTAACGACGGAGCCGTAGTAACTTCCGGTTTTCACCATTACAGATCATCAGAGGGTATTTTTTAAAATAGTCTGGAATTTTGGATTTACAGACTTATTAGATTCCGTCATGACGCCACGTCCTATACGAGGCAGGCGCCGCAGCACAGTGCCACACCCCTCGCCTTACAGACCGGACGTGGCCCTTCCACACACATTGCTAACTTCTACTGCAGCTCGCGTGAATTGTCTTTAATTTTGTATGGCAGAGTTGTCTAAGGTCACACCAGGACCACACCCGGTTACATGCTGATTTCTACTCTCCAACTCTGTTATCGTTATATTGTCACGCCGGGTCCCTCAGAGCGTGGGCAGAGCGCACCGAGTGCCAAATATCTCTATTTTTACAGATCTGACTGTATATTTCGTTCATGATTTTGGTGTTATCATTGAAATTTCATTGTTAACATTTGTTATGTAAACGATGCATATTTTCATACCTGCCGTTGAATATAAAAAAGGTGAAGCACGATTCGCTCAGACAGTGCTGTTTACGTGTTGACGTGCTTTAGACAGTGCTGTTAACAGTAGTGACAATCGATGCGAGACGTTGCTATGGGCCACAGCGCCCACTTAATGTCGCATGGGTCTCTGTTCTTATACTCCTCATATTATATTCAAACATTTTTATTTATTTTACGTCTGGAAAACTTTGGTTGCTATTTCGCTTATAGCAAACGCATCGTATTCAATACGATTTTTTTTAATACGCATATTATGTTTTTGTTTTAAATTTTAAAATTCGAATAGAACATTTTATTTTTTATTGAAAATTTAAAAATCTTATTTAACGCATTCGAAGTTTATTTGCATTATTATTTTTATTGCAACGAAGTTATTATTTTTATTGCAACACATATTTATTGCGTTGTTCATCATTCATCGTTCAGTAGGTGATCTTCCTAGATTTTATAAAATGTACTTCCAAGTTTACTTGTATTGTAAATATTTCTGACTGCGATGTTCGTGTATTTCTATCGGATCGTTTGTTAGTCGTTAAGGAATGTAGGGCTCCGCTTGAAGACTGCGGGCACGTCAGCTGTTATGAAACTGTTTAATATAATGTTCGAAAATTATTTAAGTCGTCAAGCATAAACTAGTATAAGGTGACATTGTAAGTTTCAAACTTTTCAATCCTATTATTTTTTGAACTGTGTATACATATTGGACAGTTGGTAATCGTCTATTCGAATTTATAAAAAAATGTTAAATTTTTATTCCTATTGAATGATATGGAATTCGCTATAGTATGAAATTGTTATGGCTTCACTTTCGGTTACCTCGTTGCGTCTTCATTTACAGTAGCCCTAGCGGGGCGGGACCGGGATGTGTGTATACTTTGTAATGAGATCTGTTTTGTACCAGTACCTTTTTATTATGAATCTCTTGAAAGTTTATTTATTTATATATACATTAATAGTTGTAACGTTAGATGGGACCGTTGATGCTATGTACATGTTGCGTGTGAAGCGTGAGCCTCGTGTGAGCGGAGTCTTGTGATGGCAAGTTTCTTATGAATTACGTACTGTATGTAGATGTGGCTGGCTATGGTTGTGATTTGTGGAGAGCTGTGGGCGTGGGGGGAGGGGAGGGGGAGGAGAGTGGGGAGTCCTTCACCGACGGGGTCGGCTTGCTGGCATTTGGGCGTTTTCCGTTCCGTTTGTTTTTGTTACGTAGAGATGTTTTTGTTGGAGTGTGTACAGTTGATGGCAATTTTTTAATGTGTTTCGCAAACTGGCAAACGTAGCGTAGGCCGCGCTCGGGCTGGAGGAGTGATAGTGAATGCTAAGTGGCTGGTAGCTAGTGGATGCGAAGAGCGGAAGATCGAGCTGAGTGGCGTGCCCTCGGGCAGGCGTATGTCCAGCAGTGGACGGGAACGGGCAAATGATATACAATTTGGGATTGATTATATCCTGGCGGTCAAATGCAGGGCTAATACGTTGTGTTGGCTGGATAACGCTTATATAACAAGTACCTGGTCACTCTTGCCTTGAACCTGTCCGAGATGTAGGTGGCGACTTTTATGTGCATTAGTTATTGGATTTTAGAATGGATTCTGATTTAATACGCTGACCGCTGAGCCTGATGGTTGGTATTCCATAGTCTAACATCAGGCCCACAGGAAGCAGCGCGCTTCCTTAGGAAGAGCCTGATGAGTCATGGCTCTAATAATTCTGGGTGAATAATAATTGAAATTAATGAACCCAATCTTGTACCGATGCTGCGGGATCTTTTTTATGTTTATACCACGTAGTAATCACTAAACATCAGGATCTGTGCACGCTCGTGTGCTCATTTATATAATAAAAAGGATTTAAATCGCTTAACGCTTATGACTTGGAGTTTATAAAGTTTTATTTCTGTCCTTTCACTTAAAGATCTTTAAAACGTGTTAAAATATTGTACCCACAATTTTATCTTAATGTTGGGGATAAAATGTTTTTTGTTGATGATCAGTGTGATTTTTTATGTTAAAATTTGTATTGCCCTTACAAACATCTAGTAGTGTAGCTGGGAAATGTATAACTGAGCCGCACTTGGGCAGCGTGGCAGACGATGGCCTTAACCCTGCCCGTGTTGAGGACAGTGCTTTATCCAGCGCCTTCGCCGGGTGCGGGCGAGACACACGTACGAAAAGTAACGATGCTATTATTCGTAAGAATGCGATGCATTTACAGGAATGTCACTTTAATTGGTGTTGATTTGTATACTGGATGAGACTTAGTAACTTCAAATACAGCGCGTGTACACGCACGTACGTAACTGTGAGGTGCCCGTGATTTATTCATGTTTCTTATTCCTACGAGTATGTATAACTCGTAGGAACCTACCTTCTGAACATTTGTGAAAAAACATCTTCAAAAACAATACTTGTGTAAATATACATATTTAAAGCTCAAACTATTTTTTTGTGTTTATAATGTATTATTTCGTTTGCCGTCATATTGTACAAATGTCGACTATTTAGTACTTACTGTGAGTATAATGTTCGGTTTGTGAGAACGTGTAGTCGCCCGGGCCGCTCGCACTCTCTGATAGTTCTAGTCATTTTTAATTCCTGTTTTATGTACACCTAACTATGCCTGTATATGGGTAGACAATATATAATTAATCAATATGAATGTTATATTAAATATATATTAAATTTAGGCGAACTTATCTATTAAATTTGATGTCTGTTCTATATTTTTTGTTGTTTTATTTGTAACTTACCTGACCTTTGTATTCTCATTCACTAAATCAAACACTCATTAAAATTAACTTTTCTTTATACAAGTATGTCTAAATTCTATGTTTACATGAATTAAAAGTCCTTCATAATGCAGTACGGAATTCGGCCTTAGTGCTTTTTAAATTCCTTTCAATAAAGCGAAAATACATATAAAATAACGCATGCCTTTTCAAAGACATCATAATAAAATCTTCTTGTTAACACTTTTAAAAATAATATTGCTGAAGACAGCTGATGTTTATCGTTGAATCATTGCACACTGTCAAACATCTAACGCTAAAAATCTAAGAGCAAAGCAACATGTGAAAACACAACCAGAATACAGACAAGACAATTCATAACCACGAAAAAATCATATAAATCAAATAGTGTAAATTTCGGAAGATTAAAATGTTCCGGTACAGCTGTCGCCTGGCCAACGCGGCGGGCCCGATGCTCGCCCCTCAGAAGTACTATCAGCATTTCGTCATGTCTGAGGAACTGGCACGGATCGAGAAAGACTGTGATCGAATTTGCCCAACGCCCAGATTTCCGCCGCAAAAGGTAAGCATTGGGCAGATCAAAAAAATACATAACAATAGCACTTATAGTAACAATGACTGCCGTTGGCTTTTGATCTGAAATAAAAAGATAAATAAATTTTGAGCCTGCGCTATAGTCGCTAGACATGTGATAAATACGTTTATCAGATATTTACCAAAATGCAGTGGTAGCCTAATGGTTTGAAATTCGTACACTCACTCCGGCAGACCGCGTTCAAATCCCTGACGCGCGCACCTCTTAAAAATATATGTTTTAAGTTAAAATATCACTTGCTATTGCGGTAAAGGAAAACATCGTGCGGAAACCTGCACACCTTGGAGTTTAAAAAAAATTGTTCACTTCACACACCTTCAAGAATATTGTGAATTGTGGAATATTGTGAATGTGTGTGCTTAGCTGTCCTCACTATGGTGAATATTAATCTATTGCTCATTTTTTTATCTAATAAAGTCTTCTTATTCTTCGTTGTGTCTATAGCTGATCTGATCAGCCATCGTGGTGAAAGAATTAGTCGCAATGTGCAGGGTGCGCCGAGTATATGTGCTTAATTAGACATAGGCGCCGCTCAGGGAGGCTCCTTTCATGCACCCCTAATGCAATCTGATGAGGTGCGCCACGGCATTGGTATCGAGAATCTACAGAGTGGGAGTCTAAATGTTAAGTTCCACGTGATATGAGAAACATGGTGCCAGGTGGCGGTTGTGGGCGCCGGCAGCGACGTGGGCCGTATCGTCAGCCTGTTCCTGAAGCAGCAGAGGGTGGTCAAGTCGCTGGCGCTGTACGACGCGTGCCCCGAGCACAACGTGCTGGGCGTGGCCACCGACCTGGCGCACATCGACACCGGCACCGAGATAGAGGCGTACCAGGGCCGAGTGTTCTTCAAGGACGCCTTGCATGTACAACATTGTAACATTCACTTTACTGAACTACATTGTTCAATTGGTCACTTAATTAACAATGCCTATAGGCATTTGTTAACTATACGACAATATGTAAAAAATTACTGCATATGGTAACGGCAACATTGTTTTTGAATAGACGACAGCACTGTCGCTTACTTGGGAACACTATGGACTAGAACAGTGATTCCGAACCTGTGGTACAAGTATCTGGTACGAAATATGTGAATAGTTAAATGAAAAGTTTTATTACGGGGTACGGGAACGAAAAAAGGCTTGGGAAGCACTGAGCTGGAGGATAGCAGCATCGTCTTTTATAGGGTGTTGCCGATATATTTTCAACCAAACCATGATCTTAAGTATATAGATCAGCGTGTTGGAGTTATCACATCCACAATTCTAACGTTCCGTTGGCTGCAGGAGGCGGACGTGGTGCTGATCTGCGGCGGGTGCTACGTGCTGCCGCCGTGCTGCAACACGCCGGACCGCGAGCTGTTCTTCCAAAACATGCAGTACGTGCGCACGGCGGCGCTGGCCGTGGCGCAGTTCGCGCCGCACGCCGTGCTCGCCGTGCAGACGCCGCCCGTCGACTGCAACCTGGCGCTCTGTCTCTACGTTGGTCTATTGCCGTCACTGTTACTTATGCTATATGAAGATGACACTCATTAGTGAATGGCTATATCGCAGTGGACTTCAAATGACTGGTGCATGGATATTTTTCACGTATATTACAAAAGCAGTACTTACCTGCTTAAATAATACTGACGGCCTCCTTGGTTGTATTACTTGCGAGCATGTCTGCCAATGACATATAATAATGCTAACTTAACCTATTGCAGTTAAGTTTAGATAATGTTAGTAAGTGCAGCCGCGATATCGCGCCATTTAATCTTAGTGGCTTCACTCTCGGGCGCGCAGACATTGAAGCAGAGCCGCGTGTACGAGCGGCGGCGGCTGCTGGGCGTGAACGCCGTGAGCGCCATGCGTGCGGCGCAGCTGCTGGGCGCGCTGCGCGGCGCGCCGCCCGGCCGCGTGCGCGCGCCGGTCGTGTGCGGAGCCGGCCGCTGCACGCGCGTGCCCGTGTTCTCCGCCGGCAAGCCCGCCAACATCCCGCAGGTCACTGCCGCCGCGGCAAGGAGGGAGGGAGAGAAAGAAGGGGAGAGGGAGATAATGGAAGTAAAAGAGTGAGAGGGAGATGGTGAATGCGGGAGAGGAAGAGGGAGTGAGATGGATAGAGAGTTTAAAACGTAAAAATTAAAACATACCTTATAAAATTGAGATTTTAATTCGTTATGTACAGAGCCAAGTGGATTGCCTGACGCGCCTGGTCCGCGAAGCCGACGACATCATCTGCAGGGTGAAGAGCAACAACGAACAAGGACACCTCTCGATTGGTTTCGCGACTGCGAGATTCGTGCTAAGCATAATGCAAGGTATTTCCGTAAAGTAACAATTACATACCATTCTAACGAATCACGAACATAATGAACGATTATATTAAAAATACGTAACTGAAAGACAATACACGTCTTAAGTATTTTCCTCAAAAGCCCTGAAACAATAAGAATACGATTGTGGTAATGTAACCACAATGTATCAACAATCTATAAATACATATACGATTACTCTAGTGCAGACAAAGTATGATTATACATATATTTAATTCTTCCGTGTCTGGGCGAAGTAAGAATACATTCCGCGAACCTGTACCGGGATATAGGTGTCGCAAAAGAATGACTAAATCTGGCGCAGGTAGATCGCGATATGGCGCAGTCTACCTAGGCACAGCTACGTGCCTTAGCCGCTTATGGACAGAAGCGTAGGCGGTGTGCAAAAATATGTTCTGCAATCCCCAACCTACA
>DWEJ01003477.1:0-10406 GCA_018245835.1 Mysoria sejanus stolli | reverse complement strand
ATTTTTATAGGTCGACAATTCTCTAATACATTACTTTGGTGTATCTCTGCTGGTTTACGCGGCGCATGCAGGTAAAGCTGCCAGCATGCAAGATTTTTCAACATTAATCGTTATATCTCCCGTTCTGGTGGGATAATTGGGACAAAAGTATCCTTTATCCTTTCTGAACGTCTTATCTATGTTCATGCCAAATTTTATCAAAATCGGTGCACTGGTTTAAGCGTAAAAGCGTAACAGGCAGACAGAGTTACTTTCGAATTTATAATATTATAGTATGGAAGTATGGATTATTTAATATCTGCTTAACAAGAATCGTCCGATGCCTCACGTGCGGGATTACTTCTCTGCTTTTAAATTTGATTTGAATTTTAGGGAAATTAACTTCTATATATTGTTTAAAGTAGTAAGGCGAAGTAGGGCGAATCAATAAATGAAAATACCATCGATTTTATAATTATTGTGCAAAATGCAGTATCGTGTATAGCACATCGTATCAACATAACAGAATAAAAAAATATTCAAAAGTGATTATTCTCCAACCATTTTAATTTATTAAAATACGTAAGTTATGCATTCTGCACGGTGCTTAGAACCATTTCGCATTCCCCACGCGTGGTCTAAAATATTCGTAAAGTTGAAAAATTTGTAGACCGGTATCAAAGAAGTTTCAATACAACAAGAACAAAGATGAGTTCGAATTAAAAACAAAATGGACGCATCCAATATAAAATCAATTTGCAAATAAGTCAAATCCCCTTTTCCATTAAATTCCTTCTCTTTAAAGTGAAGTAAGTTCCATTCCAACTCGGATTCCAGTTTATCTGGAATCGGATTAGACTGGTATTGTTGTGACGGTTGACTTCTCTTCAAGGATTATTCCTCTTTTCCTGTAAAACTTTTTAATTTCGTACAACACAAATCAGCAAACATTCAAGCTAGGGATTAACGTGACGATCTATGGGTGAACGAATTTGACAACGGAGATACATAAACCTTTAAAGTCAGGGTAATAACTAACTTTTGTATTTCGATTGACTTTATTTATTAATTAATCCTTAATTGCTATTGACAAAGGGCGGGCTTAAGGCCAATTGACATTTTCTACCAGTCAACCCAGGTGATAATGAAAAGTTGTGGTAGGTACCTAATTTTTTAAATTAAACTAAGAAATACAAAGCTATTATATCATACATACATAAATGTTCATATAAACATAAATCAATTGCTACTTCTATTGCATATAAAAACCTCCGAACTACATTAGCGATTCATTTCCTCTTCATGTCTCAGTCCACTCCTCCCCAAGAACATATTCTCCACAACCGCCACGCCAAGCACGCGAGTTGGGGTTGGAAGTAGATTCTAGCATACTCTATGTTGCTACCCGGAAACGGCCAAGATATTAACCATTGCCGCACTTGAGTACGCTGCGCTATATCGTAATGAGTCAATAATAGCCATCAGACCATATTTAATATTTTTATGTATCCACTTGATTAGCTACCAATAAAATCCTTGGATCCGGTACTCACTGACCGTTCATCAATCACAGCGAAGCGAAGTTCGGAACTACTTTTACAGTGAATAAAACGAGTTAATCAATTATTTTATTATAATATAAACGAGTAACGGATGGGGATAACCGAGACCGTGTATAAAAGTTTGAAAAGAAGTTTCCACTGGATGGTATTTACGATTGGCAGCCCGCCAGGTCAGTGATTTCCAAAGGGGATGGTCTGTTGGAGGCAATCGATGGGAATTGAGGTCGCTCATTAAGAGAGCCAGGAGGTTTTTTAACCTAAATACACGATTTCACCACGGTGACTGATTGGAGAGCGATTGTGTTTGGAAACGGACAGGTAACTATTGATTGGAGTTACTAGTGACTCATCGTATCAATGAATTGTACGTCATTTAAATTAAATTAATATGCCTTATATATGAATATGAACTATATGGGCATGTGTGGCGTTTGACTAGAAACAGTTATTAATATTATAATAATAACAATAAATATTATTAATAACAAGAATAATAATAATAATAATGAAATTATGTTTACATCTATACAGAGAAACAAAATTTTAGTCTGTTTTTACTGAATACATATGTATGTACACGCGGTACATAATAATATCAAAATAACATTTTTTGTAATTTTTGTCTGTACCTTTGTTCCGGCTAATCTTTGGAACGGCTGGACCAATTTCGACTGGACTTTCACTGGCAGGTAGCTGATGTAATAAGGAGTTACTTAGGCTAATTTAATTTAAAATTTTGGAATTTTTTAATTCCACGAGGACGAAGTCGCGGGCGCAGTTCGTTACTCATAAATTCAAAACTAAAGTATATTATGATATCAGCAGGAAAATAAAATATTCTATGACATTGAAATAACTGTAAAATGTATTATGACCTTGAAATAACTGTAAAATGTATTATGGTCTGAATAAGGCACCTTCACGTCTGTAATCCCCGAAAAGGTAGGCAGAGGAAACACTCCCACGTTTCACCGGTTACGTTTACGACCCACTATGGAATAGGTGGTGAGCCTATTGCCATGAATCGGGAACATATTCAGACTTCGAACCACTACTAGAAATCTATTTTAAATTTTTCTAGAATAAAATTTCTAACTAAAAAAAATTTGTAGTGATCGAGCCGGGAATCGAACCCGGGACCTACCGATCGGGAGTCGTACTTGCAACCATCACGACGACGAGGAATTCAGACTTTAAAATGTAACATGATTTTGAAATTATCACAGCATGCCTCTTACGGCTTAGGCAGAAAGCACAGAGTGCGGTAAATATTACTATCCTCACGCTTCACCTGACGTGCTTCTCACACTTTGCTTACGGAGACTTCTGACTCTTCCAACAGTCAGTACTTGGTCAATATACATATCCAGGGATAGGGATCTTGGCGATGTAATAATTATAAAAAATATTGCTTTGTTTGGCGTTGATAAAACATATCATGTATTATGCATTACAATACAAAAGCCTATAACACAAAATGCCAGTATCACAAAGTCATTATCCACTAACATTATCAACAAAAGACAATAAAACGGCTGATTGCCTAACAGCGCCGCAATAAAAATCTAAATTACACTCTATACAACTTTTAAACAGCTATTAGCCCAAATACATCACGTGGAGAGAAAATTCCAGAAACTATGCCCATTAGGGAGAAGACCGCTAAGTCGTTACACCGGACGGAGCGGGGACGACACGACACGTGCGGTGTACGTGGTTTTTGAGGCGTCGCGATTCGAAATTCTTTACAGGATTTACCACAATCATATCGCAATTACCCTAATTTCAGGTTTAGTTTAAAAGAGCTTTATTCTCGTATAAGACAAGTCGCTTGTGTGGGAACAATGATTAATTGCGTAAAATTAGATTAACGTTCACTCAGCTTTTACAAAACCGGATAATATCTATATCACGTAACACATTATATCACGCCTGTAATTCCTGAAGAAGTAGGCAGAGGAATGCAGTACACTCCCAAGTTTCATTAGTAACGTTTACGTTCCACATTGGAATAAGTGGTGAGCTTATTGACATACATCGGGCATGAATCTAGATTAGTAGCTCGGCAACTACTTGAAATTCTTAGTTAGAAGATCCGATAGCACCGGAGTTGGGAATCAAAACCCGGCCCTCAATGAGCAGAGCATGTTAAAAATTTGATGAATAATGAACAGTGATATGGGCGTACGATCGCGCGTAGATTTGATGACGTTGCATGTTGTAAGTAACCTGCAGATGAAGCATTGTTAAACTTTGCTTTTTAAACATAACACGGGAAATAGAAAGGGATAAAATGGATGTTCAAGAAGTCGGTGGAGTTAAGAACGACTTATATTCATCTGATACGTAGGTTGACTATTAAGTTATCTCCGAAATTATCTTTGTATCTTCGCCCTTCAACTAATCCCGCCATTCCACATTAAGCTAAAGTATTGGTATACGCTTTGGCTTCCTCTGAGTAAACCCATGGTTAATAATGTGATGTGAAAAAGTCACGGAAGTTATAAATTTAGAATAATACTAATATAAAACAAGTAACAATCATTATGCAAATAACTAGACGATATAAAGTTAGAATCATAAAAATCAACGAAGCAGCGTATGCTGTTAATTATGAAACTCATATAAATAAACACTCAACTAAACACAAGCATTTCAACCTACAAAACCATAGTCCATAACTAACATACTTCATATTTCTTTAATTGAAATGAAGTGGTTATACGATTTAATTGAGCTATTAAAGCAAATACTTCACATGTAGTGTAAACGAGAGCGCTGCTTTAAGTGTAAATACGTACATGGCGTTTATATTCAACGTGTACGACACGACATTACTACGACAAAATTATCTTGACCTAAATTAAACGTATCGTTTTGCTGCAACGGTGAGAGAAAATATCGTGAGGAAATCTGCTCACCTTAGAGTTCTGCATAACGTTCTGTAAGGCGTGGGTATTATGTCAGTCTGCATTTGGTCTTCTTGGCAGACTAAAGAAAACATTTTTGATTCTTAGTCGAGGCCCGTGTTCGTGAATATCAGTGGTAATATATAATACTTGATGACTATTATTTTTTATCAGACCCTTTTTATTGTTCCACTGTTGGAATACGAGTCGCCGTTTAGAATGGGAGGGTTAAGGCCATAGTTTGTGGTCGGCAAACTACATGAGTCTTTAAGACAATATTTTATTTTAAATTCAATTTCAAAATTCAAAACTATGATTACGAGAGAACGTCATTAATCTGTTGAGCGTTATCTACTCCTGCCTCCAGCTGTCTCTGCAGCTGCAACGTTCCAGCTGGAGCCTAATGCGACGGTTGTTCACGACGAAACCATTTTGGCCACAAGAAAACTATAATAAGTTTCTTAGAAGATCAGTACCATGAGTTCTGTTAACTGGTTAACTGAAATAAAGGTATAATGTAACATTATAAACATTAATTACCGTTTTTCTAGAACATTGCTTATGTTAGACGTCTAACCCTCATATCATTAAGGGTGGTATTTGGGCTAATATGCGGGGCGCGAAAGGTATTTAGTGTTGATAGCATTCAAGTTGTATGCGGTGGATGTATGCGTATAGCTTTGTATATAACGATATATAAGCTTTTACTTGTACCTTTTTGTCGGGCCATGAAAAATATAATTTATAATATACAAGAAATATTTAAAATAGTAATGGTAAACAGGAAATAATAACGAAGTTGTTCAAACAATATAAAAAGACATACATACATACATACCTATATACGTACATGTAAATATTTGTAAATAAACATCTAGTGTTGTGTATTTACGGTGTGAATAGATCTTACCAATATTTTACTAGGTAAAATTTTGAATAACAGACAGTAAATTGAGAGTGTTATTATAAATTGAGTAAGAGTGATGTGAAATATTATAAAAATACACAAAATACTGATCAGGAATTTGTTCCTTAAATGAAAAGCTTAGTGCTTTTCATTTAAGGAACAAATTCCTGTATGTATAAAAGAACGAATGATTCTGCGAAATTAAATGGAATCACAATGCCAAGTTGAAGGTCGATTTTTTTTTGTTGTAATTCTCTTTGTTTTCGAATAAAACAAAACAGGGATTAAAAGGGATTTGGAGAACAATAAATTTAATCTATCGTACTATTGCCAGATATAAGAAGTACATTCGTCGGGTCTTATTGATTGAGATAAATTAATTTCACTCAGAGACGGCTCAAATGAATCTGATGAGCATTCCTTTTCATAGGAGTAGCTGTACGAGGTAGTGAGGCGGGTGATATTACGGGCTTCGGATATTATACTACACGTATTTATTAATTTAATTAAATGCTGTATCAACAAATTGGACACTATAATAGATTATAGTACTTTGTGTTAACTATGAGGTGAGTGTCATATCATTTACAGATGAAAACAGCGTGCACGTGTAAAACACACATGACAAATTAACAAAATGAACAGAAACAAAACAAATAAACATTATTACATTTACGAATAATTACATCTAATAAATTTATAAAACGGGGTCAATGTTACAAAAACAATGGGGACTAATTAGTTACACAACTAATATATACTTGGTAAAATACAACTGTCGATGAGCAAAGTCAAAATCGCTTTAAGACATCGTCATATTCATTTTCCGTCTCACGACGCGTTGTAGGCGTCGTCATAGCTCGGCGCGCGCTAATGAGTTTATCAGACATGCCGTTATTATCTTGCGACGCCACATTTTTATGGTAACAACTTCACGCGCATATTATGTACTTCTACGGTTATATATTGTGCAAGTCAATAGCATTTACGGTGTCTGTTTATTACCTACAACGTAGGTAATATAACAATATGAGGCGTAGTTACTTAGCTCGAAGGATTATGTTTGTTTGACAGTTCAAAGTGTAAATACCTTTCGGCATCTTGGTTATTCTGTTACAAGATATACCTATATTTATGAGTGTATATAAGATTCATACATTTATGTATGTACATACGAGTATGTAAATGTATTGTTAGGTGATAACAGTGTTACAGCGTTTCATATCAAGCTGTTTTACACATGTATGAGTTTAATATTTTTGTATTGTATTGTAATGTATTAACGGTACCGTATGGGTTAAACAGAGAGCACCAAATGCAACTCGTGTAACTCTATCCTTACAGATCTAGCGATATTCTTATACGTTAATCAATTTCTTGATACACACACTGATTTCGAAGACTTGTAATTCTGATTAAAAGTCAGATTTTACATCATGTTCGTAATGAATGCTACCAGTATAATTGGAAATACCATAACGCAGGCTATTATTACTTGAACTCATTAGTTATGTAGCTTGTTAATTCTATATTAAAATTTATTACGACCCATACTCAGTGTGGTATTAAATTATTAATTACTTGGCAGTTTATTCACAAATATCGCCATTACATACGTGCAAATTTAATTTTATTTAGGATCAAAACTAATTATAAAATTCATTTTATAGTTCTGAATGAATTTAATATGGAAGTTTTAATACCCCGCTTTGCTCAAACTACTTGCTCTGTGTGGATATAGTTAATTTGCACAGCCAGCGTCGGTATGTGTTTTACAAATTTGGTGGTTATGCAACTAATATTGTACAACTCGGAGTTATTTATTTTTAAATAAACTTTCTAGAACTCGACGTTATTTATAACACGTTTATATAACGACTGCATCGTTGGTCATGTTAGTTTGAAGTGCGACTGCCGATCGGGAGGTCCCGGGTTCCATTCCCGGGTTGAACACTACAAAATGTTCTAATTTCTATAATCTATGTACATTGGTATCTATATTTAATATTCAATACAATTTTATTTGGTGAAACGGACACATAGGCTAATGATTTATAGACACCTAAAACTCATCATCATCACCTTTAGAACATTAAAACTTAAAAAATTAACAACCATCGAATTTCAATCACTGCTGGACAAATAGTAACAAGTACTATCAAAGTTATATATACAGTTCAGATATAATAATACAGATGCATTTAAGTGGGTTCAAGTGTAATCAGTCATGGAGTCCACATTGTGGAGTAGTGCGCTGGATCTGGGGCTTTGGCTAATTGGAAAAGTTAGAGTTTCAATTTATTTTCGAGCTAAAGAACGCTTCGATAAACATATATGTTATATAACAATATACGTCTATTAAAACCGGTTTATATTTATTGAAGCATGTTGAGTCTGGAAAGATATTTGCTGTTCTATGCTCTTTGTAACCGCGAAAATGACCTGATGGGATGATTAATAATAATAACAACATTAAAATTGTCTGTGTGTGTGAAATAACTTTTGTGTGCGTGAGTGTTAGTATCTAACACTCATGTATAGTTTTCTTCTCCGGACGCCATTTAAATAGTTATTTCCAATTTTTATCGTTAAACCGTGTAACATTATGCCTGTGAATGATAAATTTACAACAACCAATAAAACTTGTCGTATCTTCGTTTTAAACAGTATGCTCCAAATCGTCCCTCCATTTGTGAACCACGCATGCACCCAGGCAGTTATTCAAATGGAATCATGGAGGAATCATATTGTAAACAGATAATCTTGCAAGGTTGATATAACAATGGAATATTGATTGATAAATCTTCAAAGTTCCAACTCAAATAGTTCATCAACAATGTGCAATATCTTGTGCCAAATAGTTAGGTGCATCTCTGGAGATAATTTACAGTTAGTGAAGTTGACCGCTGGTCAGTACCGCTGGTCCACTCTTGATAGTTCGGACGTTGACGGGAGTTCTGAGCATTTGATGACATCGAGGCTCTCTTATGAAACTGGCCCGTTTGTGAAGGGTTTCAGTTAAAATAGTAACTGTAATATCAGAATCATCTAATCACTTAACCGACATAACAGCAACTTTTATTTTCTAAAGCAATTATGGCTGTTTATATTTCATTAACTGATAGTCTTATGAAAACTTGCTCGTTGATCTAGCGGTTGTAAACGCGACTGTCCTGGGTTCGATCCCCGGTTCGGATACTGTCATGATTATCTAACCTATAAATTTTTGTAGTAGCTGGAAGCCTGGATTTGGGCCTGAAGTTCAGTCCATATTTATTTGTAGGATGGAAATGTTACTGGTGAAACGTGGCAGTGTATTTAACACCTCTGTATACCCCTTCAGAGTTTAAAAGCCTTATCTCTCTCTGAAGCGCCTGTCAGATAGCAAGCGATAGAATTATCAAGCATCGAGCGAGAATCAAGAACGCGACTTGAATTATTATAGACCTATTTTGCATTCTGCAGATGTGAATTCGCGAAAGGATTGAACAAGATAAAATAACTCTTAATGTTCTGCTCATAAGGTACTAATTCGGGTACATTTTAAACGGGGATAGATTGAAAAAGAGATTGAGCAGAAACGTATATTATCAGCGATTTATGGCTTTGGCATCAGCAATGTTCACCTTCAGACATAAAACTGCTATTTTTTAAACGGCACATATGGATAAACTCATGAGCCTCAACTGAACTTTATTTTTATTTTATCATTGCGTTAGGTTAGTTACGGGGTAGGCTGAGAGCACCGGATGCCAAACAGCTCAGATCTGATCTTAGATCTTGATTTGCCATGCTTCATTATTCACTCTTTTCATACTCACACCGATTTCAGATACTTCTGACTTTCTTGTTAGTGTATATCTTGACTCTTTTGATCAATATAGTGTTGGTCTCCCTTGGCGCTTACATTTGTCAACATTCGCATTGTATATAATACGAAACATCATGCCTGTTATCCCTGAAGATGTACGCAGAGGAATGTATTACGTTTCCAGGTTTCACTAGTTACGTTTGTGTCCCACTATGGAATAGGAATAATTATTATAACAATATCTTGGATCATCCCACACACAGCCATCTGATCCCAAATTGAACAACAAGAGAGATTAGGTTATGGTGACAATGATAAACTACATAAATATATACTTATATAGCTATTTTTGCACGTCCAGAAACAGAACCGATACTTGTACTTTTCACACAAACATTTATAAATACATACAAACATACATATCTTCAGGCCAGGTCCCTTCCGAGGTGGGCAGAGAGCAGTTTTTCTGGTTAGATATCGAACCTACGACTCTCGGCGCAACAGCTAGGTTCATTATTATTGCAGTTAAGCATACACAAGGCATTACAGTAAATTAACTAAATTATTCAGAAATTCGTTAACTTATTAATGAGATTATATGTAATAAAGCTATTTATTACATAGTCTTATTGAGTGCATATTACACTTAGCAGAGTATTATCTGCAGCTCTACATATTTTAGCTGTAAACTCCCTCGACAGACCACTGTGTAAGTGGTCAGAGTCTAGAGAGAAATTAATCGTAATTAAAGTACAATTAACTATGTACTATGAAGTATATAGTACACTAGAAATAATTCTTAAAAACTGAGAACATTAGGGTCCAATAATCCCTTAAGCTTCATCATCATTATGGATTCAAGAAAAAAGTTTCCTTCGCAGTCCGTGATTTTTATTGTATTTATCGCTCACAGGTAATATGAGCGAATTTTCTACGCAAATTGAAAACAAACGTGATCCAGATTTCTTTTTAATGTCCACCCGTGCGTGTTTTGTCTTCCGTGGGTAATCAGAGACAAATTCAGGCAAAGTATAGCGTCAGTCGTAGCGGGCGGCTATTTATAGAGAATGACGTAGACTTAACCGTAAATGGGTTTCCATATCGACCCTTCTGTCGTTCCACTGTTGGGACATGGGTCTCCTCTCAGAAAGAGAGGGTTACGGCCATAGTCTGCCACGCTGGCCAAGTGCGGGTTGGCAGACTTCACACACCTTAGAGAACAATTTTTTTTTTGACTC
>DWEJ01003476.1:0-10406 GCA_018245835.1 Mysoria sejanus stolli | reverse complement strand
ACCTAGACAAAAAAGATGAGCAGGCGAGCTAGGGGTGAGAGCCGAGGGACGCAATGCGTACGCCAGCTCGGCATATCCTACCAACGTGTACTGGATAGTTTAGACAATTCATAGAATATCTTTATAAATTGTAGCCTATGTATTATTCTGATGTACAAGCTATATTATTGCAAAGTTTCATTAAAATCCATTCAGCAGTTTTTACGTGAAAGAGTAACAAACATCCATCCATACTCACAAACTTTCCCGTTTATAATATTAGTAAGGATAAGGACTAAGCATAAACAGAGTGTATTTGAGATTATATGCACATAATAATATGTTCCGCGTTAAAAGATAAAAGATATAAACTAACAGCATCAAAGCCTCTAACTTAAACCAGAGCGATTTATTGCATCTCTCGTTGCTCCAGAGTTCCCTTTTTAATACGAGTATTAAGTACGGAAACACTTAACTTCAATTACAAGCACAGCTCAAACAATTGGATAAAGACAAAGATATAAGTTTATTATGAAAGAACAATCGTTGTAGTCGTTTCATGCTAGAATTCGATCGCTATAAAATTTATGACGAACTCTAGACTTAACCTTGTGGCTTAGAATACAAAAATTAGGTAGAAAGCATACTAGAAATGAATTTTAGGAGCACTCCCGAGGGCTAACATGAAATTAGTGATAAATATCATTTTAATAGAACAGATAGGTAGTACCTGAAACGGAATAACATAATATTTTGTTTCCAGGTTTGTTTTCCGCTGCATGGTGCGGCCCGCCTTGGCACAGCAATGCGGGAAGTCGTGGTCTGCGAATCCCAACCCGAACGACCAGTGTGGGGATTATAGACAAAAAACCCTTGTGGGGTTTTATGCCCAACAGAGGACGTAAACAGACTCATGATGATGTTTCGTCGTGAGTATATAAGCTATTCCGGGCATTTTTAATACTTTTATAATGTAATGTAATGGGGTACTTTGTTACTGTGATAGAGTTTCTGTATTATTTATACATTCCGAGGTCTTTTGTTACCTGAAATGGAATTTATATTGCAAAAGCTGTCGGAAGAAGTGAATGACACGATAGTTGTCGTTTCAATACGAATTGAACTAGAATTGTAAAGACGAAATAAATCAAGTGGTCTCTACATAAATCGTGCCCGGAAACCGACACAGCAACTATCTAGAGAAGCTTTATTCAAATATTTAGATTGAAGTTTTAAATGAATATTTTGGTAAACTTTTCACACCTTCATACATATATTTCGAATATTAAAAAATATGCGAAGTCATAAATCAATTTTACGAATAGTTTCCCTTGGGAAACCCTATCTAAACTTTACACTTGACATCCTCGGCTGCATCTTCCATGCCCTTTCTATCAAGTAAGATAGTAATCAAATCCGAGCTTTTTGCTAGATACAAAAATCCATTGTGTAGCTCGTAGAACTGTGGAACTGTAGAATAGATTAATCGAAAAGAATTTTTACGTTATATATCGTGATTACATTTCTTGGTTCATAGTTACTCTTCTTTTTCGTAGTTACTCTGAAGTGTTTCTTTCTGATGGCAGTGTTTAGGAAACAGATCAATATCTAATGGATGTAGAGCCTATCTCAAGCACCAAAGCACTTGTAAGTTCAGAAAAGTTTCGAGTCTAGTGTATGAGACTTGCCGTCAAAGGTAAAACGTGTTGTTTGCACATGACGACGCTTCTAGGCCAAACAGTATGTAAGAAAGAACATTCTGGTAAGAAAAAAAGGTTTTTACATATTACTTGATTCTGGAGATCCTATCTTCATATCAGAAGAGAGCAAAGGAATATTGTTTTTTCTAGTGCCAAGAGGCTCTCTTGCAAGAACTTTGAAAAAAAAAACATAGAACTTGAATTATCTATTTATTTCTTTTTTTTATTTTTGTTGTAAAATACATGATAACAGATTTTTTTTCAAGATTAGAAGAAGGTTTTTGCGGAATGACCTAAATGAGGTACAAGTGTGAATTTGAAAAGCGAGTTTTTTTTAAAACAAAATATAGTATAGTTTCCGTTGCATTGCATCGCATCCCTCTGTATAGTTTCCATCCCATTCCAAATTAATCGGTTCCTCCCGTTGCAGTAACTCATAAAATGCGGGATTAATGTGTTGCTGATAAATAATTTATTGTGTTTTTTTCGTCTTCTATCATTTAACATTTCAACTATTTTCGCGTCTTCTAATCATAGTGAAGATGTTTTAAAATATAAAATGAAGAAAAAATTCTGAAAATGAAAGCATACAATTAATTTGTGAAACTACTGAAATTATAACATAGGAACTTTCGTGAGTGCGGTTAAAAGCAATATATTCGGTTATACTTTTCAGTGTAGTAATTAGAAAATTGATAAAGAAAATGTTCAGAACCACTAAAAGAGAACATGTATGAGTTTCAATAAAATATCGTCAATATTTTTTATGCACAGTTATCGCTTTTACTACTGAATAGCCTCAAAAAGTTTCCAGAATGATCTATTGCGAGGTCGACGCCACAAAAGGTTGTTATCGAGTATTTTACTAGGTATACTTATTTGGTGATAGATTTATTGCTGAGCGATAAAGTATTAATGGTGTTCCCGCTCTATATCACCGGATTTGCCATAGATCGCACGATAAGGGCATCGTAAGGTACAGTAAGGGCGTGATAAGGGCAATCGGAAGCGTTCTAAAGTTGAAGATTAATAGATGTTCTGAGTTAAATTAGATGAAACTGGTTCGCAAAACAAGTCATTAACATTTATAACGACTTGGAAACAACGGATTGTTGTTGCATAGTAGTCTTGTCATCTGTGCTGGCTGGAAATCTGTTGCCAAATTCATATCCAATTGAGCCAAATCTAAGTTCACAATGGGACGTTCAAACTTTGAATTTATGATAAATGACATTCAGAGCTTTTAAGGAAGCTTAAATGGGTTTAATAATAATACGCAGTAGCAGTGATTTGATATTAGGTAGTGTTGAAAATTTGTAATATTGAAGCAAATTGTAAAAAAAAACATCTGAAAAAAAAAATTGAATTCTGAATTTCTGAATGTGTATATGAATTGATAAATGAAAATTTATTTTTGTCGCTGATATTTTATAAATGAAGTATTATATCCTACTGTGTTTTGAGTCTGTATAATTTCACAATAGGTATTATATCATTAAATAAGTCTATGGTTACTATTGATATATAAATTTTACCACGTTTTCGATCTAAGCAAAAGGTTTTAAATTATAATTTTGTGTAAATTTTCGTCAAATTTTATTTTCAATGATAGCAAATTTCATTATCTTTAAAATGAGGTGACTTTCAAAGATGTGGAAATAATAAGAACATACAAAATAGAGTTTCAATGAATTCGTAAAAATACGAAATATGACATTTAAAAATGGCACCCGTTCAGAGGGGTGAGGGGTGCGACCCCCCCCCTTTGTACGGTTTTTTGTCGATAAAATTTGAAGTACAATACGTGGGTCAAATATCGGAACTCCGTTCCCTAACACTGTATGTATGTGTGCTGACTCAAAACATACCATATTTAGAACAAATGCAACAAAAAACACGTTATACCATACCATACGTTTTCAGCAGTACTCTGCATTATACATTATACACAGTTGGATAGACCTTGTGTAAGGTGTCCCATAACCTTCGAGCTGCCGTCGCCGCAGCCAACGCTATAATCATAAGCTTATCATGTTATTTTTCATACAAAAAAATTAATTCTATTCTATTATTAGCTGTGAATATTAAATAGTACCATTAAAACTTGATATTGATTAAACTGCGCAAGTGTCACTTGGAAATGTATTAAAGCTAGGAATTTTTAATATTCCCGTGAGCAACTTTGGCTCGCTTGACGAGTTGTCGGAGTGGTTTCGAAACGATTTTCTTTTCCGATCCGAGCACTTCAGTGGGATGAAATGAATTCCGCGAGTCGAGTTTTTGTGATATTTCACAGACTGGTTGAGGCACTTAGGATTTTGCTGGATTGTAGATCTTTAATATATTTGGCTTTGATATTTTTAGGATGCATTCATACTAATGACGACATCGGGTTTCGCCTACATGGTTTTTACTGTAATACATTACAGTAAATTTGGAAAATGAAAAAAACAATATATTTCTAGAAATGTATAATGGTGTATTTTTAAATAAAACTTTTATCGTTTTGCCCTCGTCATGGAAAATACTACGTTTAGGGACGAAACTTTAACTTACGACTTAATAATAACAAGGGTTAAACAAAACCTAGGAAATAAACAGAAGAAAATGTTTAAAACACGTTAACTGTGAGTAGATAGAAATAAAATACGGCGAACCCTCGACAAGAATGAATCGGAAATGCGGTGGGACAGAATTTTTCAATATTCGGAGACATCCTTCAATGTCATGTTCTTCCGAGAGCGTGCCCTTTTGGGCTGGCGATGCTTTTGATGTGCGCTCCTCCACTCAGAAGCGTACCAATGTCTGTCATTTCAGGATTTCACATATTTACTGGTAATGACGTTTCGTTCGTTTAATTCCTAATTGATTAATGTAATTCGTTTAACACGTTTTAGCAATGTTATGATATCCCTAATGAATCTATATTTGATCTCTAGTGAATGTTGAAGCTTATAGACTTTTAATACGAAAAATACAATATCCAATAAACTAACTGTTATAAGTTGAATGTGAATGAAAATTTGGGCAACAGTTGTAACAGTAATTGAGGTTAGATTTCACATTTCATTTCTCGTAAAAGATTGTATCAATATTGTTTTCATAAAAATTCATACATGTTAAAAAGGAACCAAAACCTTTTTCTCCAACTGACGCAACCCTGAAGAGGTTGTCATGCATTTCATTTTTTATGGGCTTGTGTCTGTCACCTAGATCTGACAAAAGCAGAGATTAGAAGGAAGACAAGAGGTGTCACATGTGAAAGTGTAGCTCACTAATTTCTGGGACGCCTCGCGACCCAGATTTTTATCTAGATCAACGCTTTCATCACTAATGTATAGCCATCCTAGGTAGCTATGATCTTAAATCTTCATCATTTGAGATTTATAATATTACTAGCTGTGCCCGCGGCTTCGCCCGTGTGGACATCAGTTTTTATGTAAAACAGTAACAAACATCCATCCATACTTACAAACTTTCGCGTAATTTCAGTTCAATCAGTCGAAAATCTAAGAAGATTTATACAAAATTTCATCCCCTATTTTATCCCTTTAGGGGTGGAATTGATCAAAATCCTTTCCTAGGGGATGCCTACGTCATAGTAGCTTTATGCTTGCAAAGTCTCAGCCGGATCGGTTTAAAATTGACAAAGTTTCGTACAAACTTTCATCCCCTATTTTATACCCTTGGGGGTAGAAATGATCAAAATACTTTCTTAGCGGATGCCTACATCATACCATCTACCTGCATGCCAAATTTCAGCCCGATCCGTCCAGTGGTTTGGGCTGTGCATTGATAGATGTCTAGGTCAGTCAGTCAGTCAGTCACCTTTGAGTTATATATATTTAGATTATGATTCTCATCTTCTCTACATTCCCGTTTTCTAATGTTTTATCTGATTATTTAAACTACCCTGTACACTCTGTTGCATAGATTCATAACTGCACCAGTTCAATGAAGTAATTTTCAACTCACAAGTGCTCAGCTCGCTAACTTGCTCGCGCGTAATAGAATCGTACGCGTTACATAACGTGGAAAATTATTTCAAAGTGCAACGATTTTCCCATAGTTTGGTGTTAGTGTGTCACAGATAAATCACGCGGCGTTCACTTTTTCGTGTTTCGATACAGCCTGGCACGTTACTGGGTCCGTGTACAGCACCAGTCGATAACAGTCGTCGCCTTATCTATAATGGATTCTTGTACGACCACTATTCCGTCAAATTGCACGATAATGTATTAAGTCAGAAGTCCAGTGCAGGTGAATACAGCGCCGCTTTCCTTGGCGGCGATTAGACAATGTTAGTGTGTGGCAGTTGTGAGATTTTTTATGAGGTCTGGCTTGGTTCTATTGGCGAACTCGCTCGCAGAGACAACCTAAAGGCATAGAGTTTCCCGCTTTAAGCATCGGTCTCGTTGCAATACAATTTGCAATGCAATATTCGCCTCGTTTACTTGCAAATGTCACAATAAAGCTTTGAAAACATGAATAAAGCCAATGTGTTACACTATTTCCATAAATTAAATTGCAACACAATTTAAACGGACAGTGGAAACAAGAGTGGTCATTGCCGTTTTCTGACCACCGGCCGCCCGTCCTCGGGCCGCGCTGCAATTAAGTAATTTTCATACATTTGCACTGATACTAATTGATATCGATATCCTCAGAATGAGGCCTATTGACATCCCTGACACATTTCGTATTTATAATACCAACCATTCACTATTCTGTGACAGTCCACTGAGTAATCTCGGTGCCTGAGTAAGTTGTTCGTAATGGAATAGACAACTAATCGTGTAGTTTGATCTATTCCTTGTCTGAAAGGACATTTTATAATATTTTCACTGATTCTGATTATTAGGTGCGCTCTTCGTATATTTGAAAAGTCTAGTAAATAAAGTTGATATGCTAAGACCGTAATCGGTCGTTCCAATTTAAATATTAGGCGCCTTCTATTATTTCCATTATTAAGATACTAAAAATCGCCACTCAAAAGCGGTTCGAAGGCCACCTCACTCGGATACAGAGAGCGGTGAATGAGAATAAGAAATAACGTTGAACGATTTGCGATGTAAATACAGTTTAGTATATATGTATTAATACATGAATAACTTTGTGTAACTTGTTTTTTTTGTCTGTTATGCGACAATTGATATAGACGTAACATTTTCCAGTCTTTAAGAATGAGTGCTACAGTGCCAAATAAAAAAAGAATCCTGTGGCCCACCTTACATCGAAATATTAAACGTGCCAATTGTGTGCATGTGTAAGTCGTAATTGGAAACAAGACAATTATTGATACAATCGTAGTGCAGAAGCGTTTGTGTAGTGTTCGCGCGGTCGACTGTAGTATTATCGGGGGTAACCGCAAGTGGTAGATTTTCGTGAGCGTTACCGTTCTACGCACAGAATATTGAATAATCGGAGCCCGGTGGTCATCGCTGATATAACCGTACATCGATTTCAAATGTAATAAATACTATATTTTGTATCGAGATTACAGTTCCACAAATGTTGATTTATTGACAATATCTTTGCAAATTTATTTTAAAGGTACGTGATATGTAAAAATGATCTAAGTGATTTAGAAATGTGTTCATATCTATTCTACCAGCACTTTCCAGCTTTTCATTGTGTAGCTGGATCTAGACGAATATTTCCAGAGGTTCGAGAAATGTAACGGAATTTTTCGCCTGCTTTTGGGGCGGTTTGGAGGGAAAACAATAATGGGGCTTTCATTTCAACATAGCTTTTATACGTTGCTAATAATTCAGCTCAGTGCACGGTACTCGAGTACGTGTGCGCATTGTATGCGTTAGCTGGCGCCGTTAGTGCTTTTTGAAACATTTTTCAGATGATCATTGCGGTATGATGTGTACATGTGTACGATATACACCGATTGTAGTGTTTAATCGTACATATGTGTGTGTAGCATCACACACGATTTAATTCGTTGTAGTTTCAGCGAAATACATTATTAATACGTCTCCATTGCGTTCGTCCATTTCGTGAAGTCGGTCGTTAATAGCGAACGCTACGCGAGTTTATTATCTAAATAATATAATATAATTTTATATTTGTTAATATTATATTACGTCTTATCTAATATAATATTTTTTATAGAGAAGTAATATTCCGTCGGCAACAGCAAGATATCGCGCGGTATGCCAGCTGTTGATGCGATGAGCCGGCGACCTGCGCCCGGGCGCTGTGACGTCACGGCCATCGTTGTCGTCGGCTTCGCTCGGCGGCGCACCGGCGCAATATGTGGTAACGCCACGTAACATGTTATGATAGCGATCCGGGTTCGTTTCTTGCACGATTGTAAAAAAAATACGATGATACGCCACGATATCGGTACTGCTTTATTTAGGTTGGCGTTTCTCGTGTTAATACTGGTAACACGCAATTTGTTTCTTTTGCAACGATATTAAATACGGTTTCGTTTTACATATTCTGTTTTATCAAAATACTCAATACCACTCTACCTACCCCCTCAGGAAACAGGCGTGATTTGATGTTATGTTACAATTATATCGAATGGCCACAAATGGGATATTATTAATTCGATCATTGTTCCATGTATGTATTAAGAGATTAATGAATGTGGTAGAAGAGCGGCAGATCTGTAAGGATAGAGATATTAGGGACTCGGTGACCTCTGCGTACCCCGCAAGGGACCTGGCGTGAAGATATGTTTGTGTATTGATTCAATCTAAACTTCAGCAAGACTGCAGTGCCTAAAATAATTGCATAAACAGTTCACATAATGTGTTAAGAAGTCGTGGGGGGGGGGGGAGGTGGTCTCGTGACGACGGTCCAGTCCATTGTCGTCGGTCGTAACCCGAAGACGCTCAATTGCTGCTACACGGGCAGTTTGCCAGTTTTATACGTTTTCTTCAATAGGGAATTTTCTTACGCATTCCAGCTTCCAGACAATGTGTTATTGCCCTTACGCATTCATATTGCCGTGGCTTGCCAACAATGTGAATTAATATAGCCATTACAACAGAACGCTATATATGTACTGACATAACGAAGTTGGCAGAAAGCTTCAAGTGCTAAATATCTCTGTTCTTTCAGACCTGCCGCGCTTATTCTAAAACACAATACGTATGTATATATTTTGAAGATATAAAACGCTGTTTTATATCAAGCGAATCATTGTTGTATTAGCGCGATATGGCAATAATTCGATAAATTTAATGGAGAGCGAAATTAACATCGCTCTATAAAAGTTCGCGATTTTCCAGCATAAATGAAGTTCCCATAGGAACGTATGATGTAAATTACAGAGTGCGAAATGTTTCTTAACGATAGCTAACTAACAAAGCTTGTCAAAAGCACACAGTGTGAATGTTCGCAGTGCGTTGGCGTTCTAATAGACCTGCTCATTCTAATAGACTCACTCGCGAACTGCACGAGTTAAATGAGGTGCCAATGTGCGAACATTAATCAGAACCTTTTGCGCTTGCCGCGACGCTTCGACGCATCCACACTTTGAGACTTTACAGCTGCGCGTTTCGTGCAATCTTCCTAATAATCCATCGCTAGTTTGTATTTTAATATCTCTCGCGGCTTCCGCGTGCGGGGTAACTGACTCCTTTTTATGGCCGCCGCTAACGGTCATGCTGTTTGTGTTATGTGGTCACCGAGGGTCATAGACGTGTCTACATATATCTCCGTGTACTTCATTATAAATAAAGGCCTACTTCGGGTCTAGGCTTTGCCGCTTGTCTATAAGCTCCCAATGAACATGTTTGTTTATTTATCACACACGTCGGGCACGAGCGGTGCAGTTTCATGATCCAACTAGATATCGTTCTAAACATGATTTTCATTGTCTTTACGACTAAGTATCAAGCCGGCTAGACTGACGTATGTTTTTTCGGGATGATCCGACTACTTTCGAACCGATACGAGGTCCTTACTCATGAACTCCCGCCGAGCTTCATAGTCTTGTTTGTATGTTGCTCCAGTCTTTAGTCACTATAATTACAATTACAATTTATATGTTAATTGTAAAAGAAATAAAAGTCTTTAACGGTTGTATGAAAGTCTTTAACGATTTCCGCGTAATTAGATTTGTGTGGATTTTATAGATTCCTCTCTAAGCAACTAGCATTTCATATTAATTTGAAATGTTTCTAATTCACGAACACTTTACTATGATTTACTTAAAAAGAAGAAAATACGTACGTTTGTACATATTAAAGTGGCATTCGTAAAATTTTATTATTGTCCCCGTCCAGTTGCTGTTGACTGCATTATTCTGCTCGTACGCCCGTGTTACAGACACAGTTATCCAGTTGGCTTTTTGTTTAAAGTCACGACGCGCTGGACGGAAAAAACCGCATTATTACATGCTCGTTACCGTGTGAACGTTTTGAACACATTTTCGAGGTACGCATATAAATACACACACATACGCACACACACACCGTAAAAATAACAAATTTATAACATAAATAACACGTATTTATCAGTGTGCAAGCGCATGGTTTTCCCTTGGATCATCCTCAACAATATCCAATGTTCAACTGATCGTAAACATCCACCAGTAAAAGACGAGTTACTTTCGTTACTTACTGCAATTATTCTAATCTTTACGACGACACAACAAGAAGCTAGAATGTTGTACGGGTTCCCGAGAGTTGTTTCAAATTTATTTCTAAAATTAAATAATTCGTGCTGTATTGTGTGCGCATACAAACACAAGATTATATA